>OMOW01102954.1:0-12621 GCA_900312555.1 Lamprogrammus exutus | reverse complement strand
ATTTGTTTGACACCTGTGGAAACAGCAATGTTTCTGTCCCTCCGCCCCCTCCCGACCCTTCAGCACCACCTGACACGGGTCACACGTTTTACCGTAACACCAGGACAAACCCTTGATGTGGTTGTGTGGTTCAGAATGTATCTAAATTGGGATCCTGAATTAGTAACATGGGTGTTTTTGGCAATGTCCATGATAATACATTTTCTTTGTGTGTGTTCAGGAGCAGCTGGTTGTAGTGGAGCTCTCTGGTGTAATTAACAGTGATTTTCTTTCTGGGACTTGCAAGATACTGGTGAGATTTGAGCATCTGAAAAGGGAAAAAGTTGAATGATCATGCATGAAATCACTTAACTTGACACCAATACACTTTTTCCTTTTTATAGGATATTGACAGTGACAAACCTATGATGCAAATTGGACAATACGTGTTTGCAGGAGAGTATGAGGGTAAGTTAATACTGACCAATATAAACGGTCTCGGTTTCAGTAATAAGAAATAGACAAAATGCATCTTACAAAAGTCTGATTCAAGATTTTTTTTTTAAATCAATATTACTGTGATGCACCATCACAGACTGACTGATTCTTTGTATACTGGTTTGTTCTGTAAAATTTAAAAAATATGTTGAAATACCATTTGTGGTCATTCTTCTTTCAAAGATGCCGTTGGAACGTGTGTGCTGTTTGAGGAGGGGTCACAGAAAGGTGAGTTTTTACACAATGTATGGGACGAGTTTGTTGATGGTTTTGATTTCAATCGGGAGGCTGTTTTGCTGATGCCCCTGTCTGTGTCTGTCTGCAGGAAAATCAAATACTGGGCCAGAGCTCAAGTACATGTGCCACACCACAAAGAAACTGATGATGCAGCGAATCTTCCTCACTGAGAAGAAAGAGGGTGATACCAGCACAGGTCAGCCAAAACAGCAAACCTCTCAATAGCGCAAAAGCTCGTATCTGCAGTTCTATACGATGTCAGCTTGACTGACTGTGGATTTTTATTTTTTTTTATCTGCACCTTGATGAATCATGAACGCAGCGAGTTGAAAATACTATTGTCAAAATCTGAAAATTGCTTCATCTATTATCCCTACAGGAGGGGGTGCTAGTGCTGAACAGGACACAACCTGTCAAGAAGAAAATGCCAACCAAGAAACAGAAATGATGCATGGATCAGATTTGGAAGACACAGCAGTGGGTTAAGATGCGGAGGCGTTGCTGAAATTGTGCCAGGTTACCTTTTTTTTGTACAAAGAACACACACTTGCTTTTGTAAGTCTGGGAGGGACTCTTTGAAACAGCCGTGTGTTTCAGGTGTATTTATAACGTCATTGCAGAGAAGTTTTGTCCAGCAAAATGGATCAAGATCCTCTCCAGAAACGTTGATTGTCTAGTCTCAGTGTCCACATCACAGAAATTGATACATATTGGACATCGGTGTCCAAATGATGCCTGAAGGAATGTCTCCGCTGGTCATCATTCCAACCCATTACTTTCAGATCCACATAATAGGGGTCTAAGGAAGGACAGTAGCGGCGCCATCCACTGGGAGTCCTGACATTGTGCCTCTGTTATCACTAACTGTGTTTTTGTTTGCACTGGAAATGAGGACACAGGATGAGAGAGTTGCTTCAGCTGCAATGTTAAAGTAGTGCACTGGAAAATGAGTCATTGACACAGTAAAAATATGAAATGTACTGTATGTCTGTAAATTCAAAGTATTTCTCTAAATTTTATACAATAAAAGTGTATTATTGCTACAAGTACAAGTATAGTTTTGTGGTGTTTTGGCCAACTGTAATAAAGTGTTTTAAGGTGAATGCATTTCAGTCATGACATTACATTTATGAGTGTGTCATCATGTCCTCTGTTCAGGATATGTTTTAGTGTTTTACTGCAGAGAGGTGTATTAAATTGCTTCTGTGTTTTGTAGGATTTGTTTAATCTGCTGAACTTTGTCAATCAGGTAAAATCTCTTTATGTTTTTAAACTAAAAGATGAAGTAAAAATGTAAAAGATTCAAGGTTTTCTCTTGCAGTGGCAGTGTTTGCACGTTCCCATGACAGGAGGCTCTCGGTTTTTATGAATGAACGCGGTTTTGTTGACTTTGAGGACGTGGCGGTTCTCGGCCAATCCAATCACCGAGGTTGCCTTGAAGTGGACCAATAGGCGAGCGACATCGCACAGCGCTCCTCGGAGTCTGATTGGTCAGTTGTCATTTTAGCACAGGAAGCGTATGGGTGTGTTTCCGGGGGGTGGGACGAGGACTGCAACGACCAAGTTCCACGAAGACGCCGGTGAGTACCTATACAAATTATAGTTAATGTGAAAATAATAAGAAACGCGTCTGTGTTATAGCCGATATTTGGATGTACACAGTATGAATAAACTTGTTGTTTTGTATTTATGTTCAGTGGACGCGTGAAGAAGCATACGAGTTGTTAAATAGTAAGCTGTTAAATCGCTTAGCTAGTCTAATGTTACTACTAAACATTGGTAATAGTGATTGTTATAGTTATAGTTAGTATTTGTAAGTGTTTTGATTGGCACAACTCTGTTAAATATAAGATACTATGTAAACGCGCCTAATGTTGAAGCAGTTAATATGTTGCATAAAAGTGAAACAGCAAATTACATTTCCTCCCCTGAAAAGGCAATATACTGTATGTCCACTTTATTCAAATGACAAAATGGATATTTAACTGCTGCTAAACTATTTCAGACTTTCTTCAAAATATCTGTAGTTTCAGCCCAAAGCGATTGGTTTGATTTTTCAATTTAGTATGGTAAAGATTCAACTTAAGGGTCTATAATCCACAGATAGTTCTATCATAATATACTTATGTACATTTTTAAGTTCAAGAGCTGCCTATCACATAAAGCACGGGAATGTCAGGAAAACACCGGAAGTGAAATAAGTGGGAGCTTGGGTCAGCTGGAAAAGATTGTCTTTTGTAATTCTCCACATTACTGGAATAGTTTCTCGTGTGTGTCAACATTGTTTTCTGACCGAGTAGATGGACGGCATTTGTTTGCGTGGCCGGTTCACCAAATCTCGTAAAGTGTTAACCATAGGCTTTGCTGTGATTTAACCCCTGGCTCAGACAGTGTTTGTGTTTACAGAAGATGGAGCTGCGGCCACTTGTCATGTGCTTTGCTCTCTGTGTGGTTTATGCCACCAGCAAACCCACGGAAAAGAAGGACCGCATTCACCACGACGAACCACTGAGTAACCGAGAACACGATGACGCAGAGAACTTTGACTATGACCACGAAGCTTTTCTGGGACAGGAGGAGGCCAAGACCTTCGACCAGCTCACACCAGAGGAGAGCAAGGAGAGGCTTGGGTAATGTTTATGTTGTCATTACTTTTTGTGCAATTTACATGCTTATTCTCTGCTGTAGTAGTGACCTAGTTTCACCTCAGGGAGCAGTAAAGTTCATGTTACCTAAGGTGACACCGCTCACAAGAGAAATACAATAACATTAGGAACATGTGTGTTAAAACTTATGTCTTTCTATGTGCAGCATGTTGGTTGAACGAATTGATGACGATAAGGATGGCTATGTGACTGCTGAAGAGATGAAGAAATGGATAAAACATGCTCAGAAGAGATGGATCTATGATGATGTGGATCGACAGTGGAAGAGTCATGACCTCAACGGGGACGGTCTGGTGTCCTGGGAGGAGTACAAGAACGCCACCTATGGATACATTCTTGGTATGACTGCAGATGCTCTGTATTCACTGGAGTGTGATATTCTGTATGTATTTATTTTATACTCAAATGCATGTACGTTGCATTTACAAAGTTGCAACCTCTGACCCTTGTAGATGACCCTGACCCTGACGATGGCTTCAGCTACAGACAGATGATGGCTCGTGACGAGAGGAGGTTCAAAATGGCTGACCAGGACTCTGACATGAAAGCCGACAAGGAGGAGTTCACAGCTTTCCTTCACCCCGAGGAGTACGACCACATGAAAGACATTGTCGTGATGGTGAGGGACAAACGCACACGAACGCAGTTACTGAAGGATGGAAACACTTCTTTTACACTCCTCCTCACTGCTGTGTTGTCGTTTCTTCCTGCAGGAAACCATGGAGGACATTGACAAGAATGGAGATGGTTTCATTGACCTGGACGAGTACATTGGTGAGTTACAACAGTCGGTTGTCATGGCATCATCAGTGTTTAATAGCAAAGACAGCATGCAAACTGAGAATTAAAGGTCCATTAACATTTTGTCCAAACTGCTCGTTTCCCTCGCCTACCTTCCTGTCGTGTAGGTGACATGTACAACCAGGAGGGCGAAACCTCAGAACCTGAGTGGGTGAAGACGGAGAGGGAGCAGTTCACCGAGTTCAGAGACAAAAACAAAGACGGGAAGATGGACAAGGAGGAGACCAGAGACTGGATCCTGCCCAGTGACTATGACCACGCCGAGGCCGAGGCCAAGCATCTGGTCTACGAGTCGGATGCAGACAAAGTACGTGTGCACAATGCACCTCTGTTTATTGTTACTGCGTAACACAGTAAAAGACTTCCAGTTACCAAATCCTAACTTTTGACTCGATGAAGTTTGATAGTTCAAAGTTGATTTTGGTGGTGTTGTTTTCTTTCTTTCTTTGTTGTTAAATAAGTTTGAGACGGTATGAATGAGTGAGGATCTGACTTCATCATAGCAAAGGGGAGCAAGACGTCTACTAATTTAATGACTCTGCTTTTCTGATATTTCAGGCACGTGTGTGTTTATTGTGTAAATTCAGAATGCAATAACAACAAAACATACTTTGTGCAGCTCTTGTGAACAACACTCACCATGTTTGTTTTATCTCCCTTTGTCAGGACGGCCGTCTGACCAAGGCAGAAATTGTGGATAAGTACGACCTGTTTGTGGGCAGCCAGGCGACTGACTTCGGGGAGGCTCTGACTCGACACGACGAGTTCTAAAATCCCCCTGCCCAAAGACTCTGTGTTCATCTTGGTGTCCCTACTACAACCCGACGCGACAGTGGACAGCGTCTCAAACAAGATGAGCGCAACAATTCCAGCGCCACGGACATTAATTTATTCATTTTCTCGAACGTGTCCCCCGTTGTACACACTAACATTCTTAGTGTATGTGCGTGGCTCGCGTGTCCTCATGCATTGTGCATTAGATCGGGATATTTCGCCATCCTTTGCTCTGCTTCCACCACTACCTTTGCTTTGTCTGGGTCAGGATGAACGACGAGGACGGCCAGGGTTAGATGACATTTTGTGAGATTCAGACTGTTTCCCTTTTGAAAGAATGACTTCGTGAAATCGCCATGTTTTGTTTTGGTCACCTTCATAGAACAAAGCGTTTAGGCTTGCAGTAAACAGTTGTGTTTTTATTACTGTGTCTTCTTTTTTTTGCAATGCACTGGAGGATGAAGAGTAAAGCTGATTTCTTGCCATTAGAATTTATGTTTTACTCCCCTGTCTAATCTTATGGTCAAGCCCAATCACTAGTTGCTGATTCACCTGTACTTTATATTCTTTGTCTTCATTGTTCACACTACCCTGCTGTGTAGTAACGCTGGACTATCAGCAGTTTGGAAAGAGGAGTAAATATTAAATTCAAATGCCAATGAAGACTATTTGGATTAGTGCAATAGGGTATCAATAGTGGGACCACACTGTGTTTGCTATACTGGTCCCCAAAGCATCTATTTGAACACAGGCTGTGGGTCCTGCATGAGGGCAGCTTGTGTTGTGTGATAGTTGAAGGAATCAAGATGAATTTAGTTCTTCCAGACAGATTGATGGATGCTTTGTCTTCAAAAGCTGCCTACTTTCTCCTTTTTCAATCACCTCAATCGTCGTGTGTGTGTGTGTGTGTGTGTTTGTATGCATGTGTGAGTCTGCGTGTGTTTTATACATATATTATAGCCAGTCACGAGTGACTCCCGCTTATTTTGTTGTTGTGAATTTTGATTGATTTGGTTGGACGACTAATAGCTCATTTACGTACCAAGCAAAAACCATCTTGTTTTGTAAGCAGTATATTAAAAAGAAACCTCCCCCCTTCACACCCTTTTCCTTACTTTGGAGTTCTCTGAAGAAGTTTGTTATGCTTGTGTTATCACTACCACCCTCCCCCCCCCATTTATAACCACTGTTCATAATTTTTATGGTATACTGTAATGTATATGATTTATTTTTTACAGGCTCACTGCAGCGACAAGCCTTTCGCTAGTGACTTTACTGTAAATAAGTTGGAGCACTCTAACAGTCAGGTCCAGTTTTGTGATTGAGAAAAATGTCTCAATAAAAATATTAAATTGAAGCATTTTGTTTTTGGTATTTTGTGATTGTCCAGTGTCCCACACAAGTTGGTTATTTTTGCAAATTATGTAGTATTTTGCATACTCCTCATAGTCAGGCTGGTGTTTTTGTCCTTTGGCTCATTGTTTAGCCAAAGAAAATGCAAATTACAGTATTTTGCATATTCTGTGCTGTGTTGTGTTACATTCATACACACTCTTACATCTGGTGATCTCAGTATTATCTCAGTTAGGGATGCTTTGTGTTTTTGTGGGGTTACTTTCGTATTTTTTTATATTTATGGTTTTGATATTTTAAAAGGTCAACAATTGTAAGAGTTCAGCTTGAAGGAGTAGCAACACTTTAAAGCGCTGTGTCTCAAAACAGCCAAAAAACTCTGTTCCCATTGTTTCATATCAGGCTGCTGACTCACTGATCTCTGGAACTATTTGGCTTTTGGCGTCATATTTTCTGTTACAGGAAAATTACAATCCCTTTTATCTCCCTATAACATATCAATCATGTATATTATAGACCCTCAAAATACCACAACAGAGCAAGTTTTAATGCTGGAGATCTGTTTTCAATTTTCTTTCAAATATCACTGCTATTTTTTTATATGGCAAGTAATACAGGGCTGAATCTCACTGATAAATACCTACGATTCACCACATATTTTCTCTTCTTTTAAATTGTACAATGAAGGGTTAATGATGTGTTATGAATGGGCTGCAGCTTTATTCGTATGATTCATCATCTTGCATGTTAACATGTATGTAAAGTACACAGGATGTGTGTGTTTCCTCTGGGATATTATAGTGACATCACTTACTAAATGAGATAAAAGTGGGATTCAGACGAGCAAGCACTCTCAGCAATTCTTCTTCGTCAGCCTCTAACTCATCCTCATTCTCATCTCCCTCCCCACAGCCATCCTGAATGTTCCCTGAGTTTTCCTGATTTGAGAGCCTTCTATTCTGAGGTGCAGCACCAGTGTCTTCTGGCTCCTCGTCCAACGATGTGGAGGGTTGGTCAACCTCACAGCACGTCTCTGCGCATAAAGTCACAGACGTTTGCTGTGGTGTTACTGGAGGTGTGGTATGAAGAGAGAATTCCATATGTACCAAGTTGACCTTGGTTGTTTCCTCTGTGGAGTAGGATGGGTTTGGTGGTGTGTTCACATGAGGTTTGTGGATGGGTTTGTCTTTCTGGGATAAAGTAACTCTGGTGTGACTGCATGTAGCGTGTGAATCAGGACAGGTGAAAGATGGTAAGATGGCGCTGCTGACATCACTGGTGTCAGGCACAGTGAGGCCTTGACTGGCCTCAGTCGAGTCCAGGTCTGTTTTAGGTTGTACGGTTGGAGAGCCAAGCTTTTCCTTGGGTGGAGCAGATTGTTGAGTTGTGGGGCTCGCATCCACCTCCAAAGTAGCTTGGTGAAAGGTTGGCAAACCAGATGAGCTTTTGCTCAGGGTGGAAGCATTGTATACAGGTATGGCAGTGGTGCAGCTGGTGTCAGCGGTTGTCATGGGTGGATATGTTTCTCTGCTGGGTGGCAGGTGTTGGTGGGTGCCAGGTTTGTCCTGTGGGCTGAAGGAAGGATTGCATATTCCATATTCTTCGTTGTTGAACTGTACTTCCTCCGTCTGTGGCATGGCACTACGGTAACTCGCCTACGAAGCAACCACAGTCAGCAGATCAGTTATGGGACAAAGATCACTTTGTTGTGTAAAAAAGGACACGTGGAGTCACATTGTCAATGAGAGGCACCAAACACAATTTAGCAGCTTTGTAGAGAGGGTGTGTGTGTGAATAAAAGCAATCTTACAATGGAGTTTATGAGTTGTATACAAGGAATTTATTAAAGCACAGGGCAGGACAATCAGGACAAGAGGAAGCACAAAGATAAAGAGGAGCATCGGAACTACAGTAGATAGATAACTCACCTGTTGGAACCACTGTAAACTCTGTGGGAGTAAATGGAGAATATCTCAGTGATGCAAACTTGAACAAATCCTGCCAAATCTGAATCCAGATGATAGTAATTCGACAGTTGGGCTTACCACATTGGGGTGTTTGCCCTGAGCCACACACCCTCTTTCCAGTGGGCCCCTCTGTTCCTTGTGTCTCCTCAGCAGCCATGACAGCACAGACAGGATACATCCAAGTACGCACATAAAGAAAACGCAGAGAACCAATGCTTTGCCCACCACACAGCCTGACAGGCGGTCATCTCCTAGTGGGCTAAGAGGGACTACAAAGCAAACACACACACACACACAGGGAGTTTGTTTTAGATTACACACTCACCAATGATCAGTATTGTCTATACGGTATGTGTATGTGTGTGTGTGTGTATGTGTGTCTTTACTTGCTTGTCCTTCAAGTAACACCTCCACCACTATGGTAGCAACGGTGGCATCGCCCGATTCCTGGTCTATAGCCATTACCTGCACATGATTTAGATGGTTATCACTACACTTCACTTCATCATAGTTTCAATAGTAATGGCACACTAGTGGTTATTAATGATTTATCCCATTGACAGTAACGTTCAATATTATATTTCAGCTCCTAACATTTTTCTAAAGTGTGCATCAATTTATTTCCCACCTTCTAGGGATTTCGTAGTGGTATGAGAATCAGCCTGCAGTTTGTGATAGGTAATACATCACAATGAACAACACATCACCTTTATTTGAGTGTCAAACTCAATACTCTATTCTGATACCAACAACACAGTTCATGAATGCAACAGGTACACCCAAAGGTGTAAGTGATATTTTATCATGTCAAATGTGTCAGTATTATTGATGGCACATCACCCATCCTCCCACACCTCTGTGTTGTCCCAGTTTCATTCCATTATTATACGATCATCCTAGTGATGGATTACCTGTCACAAGCAGCTTTCAAGCAGCATACTGAAATGAATGGCAACAGAAACCAGCTTTCTGGAACGTAGCAAATCTATTCAAACACTTAATGTATGCGTTGGAAAAAGGCAATGACAACTATTTCCATTACAGTTGAACTAAAACATGTAGAACTATGCATATGATCATTATCGTTGTGAATATCGTTACGTTGTTTAGACAAATTATAACACTGATCTCACCTCTAGAATGTGTTTCTGTTTTGGTTTAACTTGATTGGCTCTGGCGATCACAAGCCCTTCCTGTGTGACATGGTAGATGTCTGTGTGATTGGACGTGGGACTGAGTGCGAAGTATATCATGGGGTTGACACCCTGTCAGTTTGTCGGGGAAAAGGAGGTCACAATAGGTCACAGAAAATAAATGGATCATATTTGGAATAGCTTTGAGATTTTTTGCATTGTTTGAGTGAGTGTGTTTGAGTAGAATTGCATACATGCATAAAGTCCTGGTCCTGTACATGTAACATTAGTGCTTTGCTGCCATAGGTATTGACCAGTGAGGTGGGACTCCTCCCTGCAGTTACAAAGCCATGGTATTCAGCCACTTCAAACTCTGGATGGAACTGGTTCAGAGCCAGAACACGGACCAACACTGTGGCAACAGCGTACTTCCTGGGGTCATCATTCTGGTACGCCTGGGTGAGAGACATCGAAAGTGTGGGGAATCAAAAATGGGAATTGGTATCTTTCAAGTCTAACACCTGAGCACATGAGTCTTACCATGACCTGAAGGTGCAGTGTTGGAGTAGCGAGTCTGTCCTTCACCCCCTGAATCAGTCTCACCTCTCCTGTTTCTTTGTCCATCAGCAAGCAGCCGTCATCATTCCCTGGTATGAGTAAAAATGTAGTTACACGCGTAAACACACCACATGTTAATACTGGATTGTGCTTGTGTGTGTAGTACCTGAGAGGATGGTATAGCTGACTGGGGAGCTAAGTCCTCTGTCTCCATCTACAGCACGAATTGGGCCAGGAGAGAAGTCCAAAACAATGTCCTGCAGCATCACACACATTTGGAGCTCTAGTAATCATAGGCTCATATCACATCTCGCTGACTTGGTGTGATTGTTGATGGTGTCAAAACATTAACCTTATGAAATGACCTGAACTTAACTAACTAACATTAGAGTGTGACACTGGTGATGTATTGTATATTTAATGTGACTGACACAGAGGTTTGGAACTGACCGATTCTCCCTCTGTGATGTTGACTGTGTACACAGGGCTGACGCAGATCCGAGTAGTCTCGTCTTGGAAAAGCAGAATGCATGGCAGGAAGTGTGGGTACTGATCATCTCCATCCAGGACAGTGATGATTTTAGTGGTGCTGGTGTTAAAGTGCTCAGCAGTTGTCATTTCCTGGTGCAATAAGAATTCAAGATTTCTTGAGTGGACATTTCAGAATTCATCCTTCTGTGATGGAGAAAAAAATGAATGCTTGAATCAAACTATGGTTATTCTGTTGTAACTGAAAGCATCACGGGCATCAGGAAATCACATCTAGACACTATGAATTTGTTGGAAGATGAGGCAAGATGATAAAAGATGCATTTATGTTTGACTTAATATTCTTACAACGACTGTAGAAAATAGAATAGCCTACCGCGGCATTGATGGTGACATTCAGCATTGTTTTAGTCTCATAGTCAAGAGGCTTGGACAGCACAATCTCGCCACTGTTTGGTAGCTCGATCTTGAAATATTCTGCATCAGGCTAAACACACACACACATATACACGCGTACACATATACAGTATACTGTATTCAACAACAATACAGTAATTGTATATTTATTTCATCACTTTAATTCATTAGATTCAATGTAGAACTTACAGATGTCTGGTCAATGGAGTATATGATTTTATCGTCATCTGCATCTTTGGCCTGGACAGTAAATATTACTGTATCCACAGGAGTCAGCTGGAAAATATTTACATATAGATAGTCAGGCAGGCAGTGGACAATATTTTCATAATATGTTTTGTTTATGGATGCACTGATGTCAATGTGTGACTGTGTGTGAGTGTCTAACCTCACTGATGAAAACAGGCTGGATAGTATTTTCTGCAAACACAGGTGAATTATCATTCTCATTTAGAATCTCCACCATGATCCTGAACACACTCTGCAAAGACAAAAAAAAAAGACGCAGGTTTGAATCTGAGGGTTACACACAGTGGAGTATAACTACGATAAAGGGATAAAATGTACCTGAAGTATGTCTTCTTCATAACATCTCAACTCTGCAAGTAGGACAGGATCCTGTGCCTGAAGGAGAGAGGGGCAGAGGGAGACACCAACACTTAGACAATAGTAATATGCATAATACAAGGACAACAATGAACTTAATTTATAAAAATGTTCTCTTACTTTTAACTCTTTTTACACTAATTATTTTCATGATCACATTATTGCATTGTGTGTGTGAGAGAGAGAAAGAGAGAGAGAGACTACTGATCGGTTTGCCATAATGTAAGACAGCTGGCTGGGAAGAGGATTGTGTTCAGTCCGAGGTTGATAAGTTCACTCTCTGCTAGTTCACAAGTTCAAACATCCTCTTTGCTGTGCCAAACTACAACAAGCATGGCTACAGATCCTGAGAGGATAATAACCGGCAACGTGATGGGGCCTCAGTCCTTCAAAGACTCAACATTATTTCAACAATCAACTTTTTTTTTACACAGAAAGGGGAGACAGCCAAATTCATTTACCTCTCGATCGAGGATCCTCTCGGACGATGTGTTAAGGCGAAGGTCTCTTCCATCAAAGAAGAACCAGTCAGCGTCCTCTCCATTGAGGCTCCAGCGAACACCGTCCGCTGCGATGTCCGTGGTGACCTTTCCAATAATTTCTCCTGGACTGCTGTTTTCTCTGACTGTTGCAAATATGTCCTGACTGTCCAGACATCCACCCCACCCAGACATTCCTGCATGGAAACACGGCAAAATAACATGTGGATGAGACACGTGTTAACTCTGGCCAGGAAAAGAACTCTAAATTAGGTGTAAGAATGAAGTGAGGTGAAATTATAGGGCCTTACCTGTGGCCATGTGCAGACACAGGAAGCCCAGCAGGGAGCAGACAAGAGCCTTGTCTTGTGACAGTCTCCATTTTGGTGATGGTGAGATGTCAGTGGGGGCCATTCCTGTGCTCGCTCAGGCCTCAGGAGCCACTTCTGTCAGTGTTCAGAGGAAGAAAGAGCAAAGATTTAACAAGTAAAGCTCTTACACTTTCCCTTTCAAGTATATGAATGAGTGGGTTAGACTGAGCTTTTAGTCTGTGACTTGATGGTAACACGTATTAACACAAACGCGCACGCACTGACACACACACACATAAGACACTGCGCAATAATCCCCCCAAATCCCCTTTAAGTGGGTTTCTGCCTGGCAG
>OMOW01102953.1:0-12445 GCA_900312555.1 Lamprogrammus exutus | reverse complement strand
ACCAATGCCTGCTCCCTGCATCATATTATTTGCACCTCCAAAAATGGCTGATAGGCAATCTTGTTGAGCACGTAGGGGTCAAAAACTGGACGAGGGCTGTGCAGATTGGATAAACCCCAACTCCTACATGCAGTGCTGCAAGAAAGTTGGAAATCATAACGCAGATCTTAGTACTATCTCAAATCGACTGCCTTGACTGTACAGCAGTGTGTGACATTGAACATTTCTTTTTACATTGCACAGCCACAGATTACTTTTAGATTTCCCAGCCTAGAGTGAGAGTGAGAGAGTTCATACACTGCTTTGTAAGGATCACATAAGCTGGGAGAGCCTGACAGGCTTAGCTGTTGTCTCAGAAGAGGACAATAACCAGGAAGTTGGAGCTGGGGCATATTATTGGTGAATTTGTGGTGCACAAGGCCGATCGAATGGTTTTGGAAAGGCTGAGTTGGTGTGCGGTTTGCATGCTTGAACATAGATGTGCAGCGACTATCCGACTTTAAGCATAAAACACTTATTTACTACAACAGACAAACAAAGAAGCTCACATCAATATTTTGAGCTTTATGTGAGAATATTCTGTGAGAATATGGCAGCAGACTGAAGAACAAACGTTTGTGTGTTATCACCCACAATCATGCAGAGTGGGGGAGTGTGATGAGATGATGTAATATAGAGAAAATTAAAGCTAGACCTTGGGATTTGCTGAGTGGCACAGATGGTGGAGGGGAGGGCTGGGACAGTGGCCCACTGGAGGTAATCCAGCCATTACAACACGCATGTCCAAGGAGAACATCAAAGTGTGGGGGAATACTGCTGTAAAAGCCAAATCTGTGATCGCTGCATGTTGCCCTAATCATCAGCTCAGCTCTCCCAGGTTTTGTTTTGAACACATTTGAGAGCTCAGGGGAGGGATGAAGAGTGGGGGTGTGTGCTGAAACAGCTTGTGCTCAGTGCAGGTACTTTCGTCTTACTAGGGCTGATAACATCTAGTGATCTGCCGTGTATTACTAGATACAACACAACATTTATATGTTTATAGTATAGTATAGTAGTATATGATGTTTGAAAAAAAAGTGTATATACAGTAAATGTACGGAGTTTAGGCCTGTCTTTGTCGTTGCAGCCAGTGTAACACACAAATGCGACGATCGCATTGCAGAAGCCCTGGAAAGGAACGTTGAAAAATGAGAAACAGTAAAGTTGTCTGAATGACTTACTGACCTCCATAAAGGCCTTGAATGACCTCATATTTCTACACAGAGTAAGTAAAGTGTAAGATGACAAATTGATAGTCACGCATTACTACTGAAAAATTACATTTGCCGATTAAATGAATAAATCCCAAGCAGCGGGCTTGTTTATTTACAAACTGCAAGAAATGTGTACTCTGACACGAGCTCAAGGAAATAATTCGACACAGCGTCTTAAAAGCGTTAGTTGCAGTTAAAGTCATTACGCACATGACAGATTGAAGAAGTGTTAATACTTAAACCAAACAGTTGACTTGCGCTTGCTAAAGCAGCCTGCCTGTTTATGACAGGCCGTGACCTTTTGGCTAATGTCAACATGACACGGATCGTTAGAACTGGCGGTCAGTGAAAGGGACTTTATTTTGTCATGACGTAGTTATGACCGTACATACACACTCCTTTTCATCAAGTGGGCCTAGATGTCTTGATCAGTAATTGTGCACCTGCATCTGGCAGCACAGTGAATAAGTTGTACATTTAATTCTGCCAAACCACTTTCAAGAAGCCTGTCATTGAAATTTAGTTGTAATTTTTGTTGTTTTTAGCAGTTTCAATAGTAATAGCTTGTCTCTTGTGAGTGTCATCTGATTCATTTCATTTAATATGCAACCTGTTAGGCTTTTCGTTGAGATATTTAAGGTCGGCACACGGGACAGCGCAACCAGTTAAGTCTATTAAAATCATGTGGACGATGCTAGCGGCACAGTGCGCTGTTTGCTGCTGTGAGCAAAATGTACAGTAGGTCATCTCTGATTGGTCACAAGTCCTTTCCACAATGCCAACAAACTTTTTCTGTTTGCTTACTCTGTTCCATACTATTTTTTCCCCAGCTTTTCATAATCAGTGCATACTTGAGATTTAACCAAAAGTGTTAAAGGAAAGCTTTAGTCTTAAAATCACATAACAACAACAACAACTAGTTTTCCCATTTCCTGTCTGCTGTATTCAGTGAAAATCCCATTTGTTCTCACTGTGGTCCTGTCTCTTAAAATACAAGTCAAAGGCCCATAGTTTTGAAAAATGCATACGGGGCCATGATAGACCAAACAATATGCAAATGAGGGCAAAGTTGACTGCATGTTCGGAATTGTTTTCAGCCATGCAGTATCACACATTTGATGTGGGAGAGAGTAGCTGTGGAATCCAGTAGGCACACACCCATTTGATTCACAATGTGGCTTTGTTTACAAAGCTTGTAGAAAAGAATCATGCAGGATGTGGACATACATATGTCACCCAAACCGGTGGGGTGGCATAGACGGAGACATTATATCAGGCTTTGGCTACAAGTACAATATTTATTCGTCGGATGAAATTATTGTTGATTTATTGACGATTAAAAACGAAACACTGGCCTCGTCCTCCAAACATATGGTCTTTTTGCAGTTTAGGCAGTAATTTTCATCATGCAAGATTAGTCTTAACACAATGTTTGCTATTTGTGTCGACAGTCTCAAGGTGTGAATCAGTGTAGAATAGGTGGGTAAAATCATTATTTTCCAGCCAAGTTATGTTAGCTTGAGTCAGTGCAAAATACATTGCATCTCCATTTATAACCATGCCTCAGATGCCCTTCAAAAGTAAGATATGTTTTGCCAAACAGCTGGCTGAGACTAAACTCGTGATAACGCAAAGAGAGACTTTGGTGAAATAGTTGTTGATGGCAGACTGAGACTTTTGGAACACTCTGTATACGTGTCTCTATTACATCATACATCAGATCTCCCTTCATACATGTTGCCCAGGTTCAGCTGTGTTGTTACGTAATTGCTCTGTTGCCTGTCTGCTTTAACCTCTGTCTTTCTGTCATTTCCTGTCACAGGGGGAGGGGTGATAGATGCTCTATAGGGTTAAATATGAGCTGCACTGCTGCAAACAGCTGGCCACGTTAGCTGGAGTCCAGTTCCCTTTTAGCTCAGCCTGACTGCTTTTTACCGCAGACAGAGGGAGACGTCCGCATTGATTGGGCTGTCGCTGTTGTTTTGGCTGAAGGCCTGGATAGGAGAGATGATCAGGTTTGTTAAACAAGAGAGCTATAATTGCACGGAGGTAGAAATACAGCTGTAGTTTAAAAACAACCATCAACTGCAAAAAGGGTGCGAAAAGGCTCCTTCCATCTCTTTCGGTACCGTCACAGTAAATAAATAGTGCATCAGCAAAGTCCATGTCACAGCCAAATCTCCTCCATCAATCGCTGAGTCAATACTGAATCTCTCTTTTCAAGAAAGCAAAGTGACTGGCTGCTCAGGGGAGGGACCTAAGTAACATTGATTGTCACATTATTGAATGAGAAAAGATAAGTTGGTCGGATGGTAAAAGACATTGCGTGCTGTCGGTGGTAAAAGCCTGACGGTGACTTGAACATGAGGTTAATGAACACGTTAAAAGTTTGTGTAATCGCGTTAAACGTGTAGGTTAGTGAGCGGTCGCAGGGGTCCTAGTAAGACCAGGGTTTCAGTCAGATCCTCACAGATGCATCAGCACTCTGCACAGGTTCCTCTTCAGCGGCCACACAGATCAAATTTGGATGTCACTATAGAAGTCAAATTCATCAGATTGTTTTGTTTACTGATATATGTTGAAGTATATTTTAGACTTCAGTGTTTCTGGGCTGCATATGCTTTGTCCATTACTTATAAAGTAGTCAACATCGTAATCTGAGACAAGCTGCGTTTCAGCTGTGTTTTTATCAGTCATTCATTCCTTGATTCATTAACATCACAAGCTCGGTCGTAACGATTAAAATCAGAGTTACTGGGGGCTTTTTTTGGTCGCTGCTCAGCAAAAATGAATAAATGAAGGGGCGATATTGCCCTTTGCCCCTGGGCACGTAGCAGATTGTACCTAAAAGCATTTTTTGTTTCGGCCAACATGCGTGCCGGCCTTTCCACTGCAGACAGAAGAAAAGGAGGGTAATCTAATCAGAGTGTTCTGATTAGAGTCAAGTTTCCATCTTGTGAGGAGTTACTGCCTCTTGTATTGTGCCTAAAGCCTTTTGACTTCTCATTAGATGAACTGTCAACTAAGCTGATGGAGTGAATTTGCCGAGAATGGAACACGTTTTTTTTTGTTCCCGTTATATTTGAGCTCATTGTTTGGCAAAATGTCACATCTCTGCTATGTTTCCATGTTGCGACTGAATTATGGATTTAACGGAAAAGGAAAAAAACGATGCTCATTTCTGTCTCTGGTTCACAATGGTATGCAGGGTTTCAATAGAGTTTATATGGAGAATATGGAATAGGTCTTAGCATGTTATAGTATTTGTTGTTTGTACTACTTATCAGTAGGCCAAGGCAAAATATGACTTAAAACCATATTGTAAACAACACATAGGGAGGAGGATCTTGATTTTGATTTTCTGTTACTTCCAGAAGGAAAAGGTTTTACTTATTCAGCAGCCAAACACAGCAGCCCAGACATGAAGGACAATATTTCTTCTCAAACAGCCAACACAGCGATATGAGAAACTAACTAGCATCCAATGGTCTGACTCTTGCTGTTTTTCCATAATATCAGCACTCTCAAACAACATAAGGAATCGCACATGTCAGACGTTGGACAACTCAGACTTGTTGGCGCGGCTCCCCCGAAGCCAGGATATGATCAAAATTGAATTGAAGGCAACATGAAGTGCCATGGTGGACGTTCCCAGGGCCTAACAAGCCGTACACAGACGCTAGTGGTTATGTTGAATCCAGGCAATTGTTGTATTTGGTCAGGCTAGACTCATCAGTAATGCGGATAGTTTGCTTGAACAAAATCCACTATTTAGAACAGAAGGACCCTTGGGCCAGCAGCACCACAAGCCCAAAATAGCAGAGGACAGACGTGCACTCTCAAAACAACATGCTTATCCATTATAACGACTGTTTTCAACAAGACTCCCGCCTGCTGCACCCCGGGAGATGGTTCTCTGTTTAACCACAAAACACCACACCCATTAGAAGTCACGGGGTGGCCAAGATTCACTTTGACTGCTCATTACATGGTTCTTCTTCACTTCGCTGTCGCATTCCAGACAATGTGTCAGCTCAATCCTTTCAAAGCTGGCAGACAGGTTTGTCACCGCTCTCAGGCTCTGCGCTCAGTCCGACCGCCCGTATTTAAGCATGCAGTACGTTGAAGTGTCAACAAGCCCTTCAGGTGTGTGTTCTAAAGCTCCTCACATTTTTCTCCACAGATTTGACAAATGTGTAAACTGGACAAGAAAGTCCAGTTACTGGTTACAAAACTATTTGATGAACCATTGAATTAGGAGATGATCGAGTTTGAGGTAGTTTTGAATTTACAGACTGCATTCATAGTAACCCTGCTGGTGAAATGTGTCAACTGTAATAAAATCATCCAATTATGTGAAATGAGAATGCAGCGTCTTCTTTTTGTCAGCTTTCAACATCTCTTTCAAAGGAGAACTTGACATGACAGCTGTAGAAAAAATCATCGATATCCCTTTCCTGTGGCTTTTAAGACGAAGAAATTCGCAGACAAATAAGCCGTGTTTCCACTTTTGCTCAAACGTAGGCGAATTTCTAAAGAATTGACATCGGCAGTGTTTCCATTAAATCATGTGATGCGAATAAGGCTCGCTTCTCTCATCTCGCAAGAGCTGAAGTCAACATGGAGTGGGCTTTCCATGAGCTCGTAGCTCTCAAGGAATTAATAATCATATTCTCAAATCACATGCACAGCTTCTGTTTTTCAGGCGTGTACCTTTGCTTGAGTGTTCTCCATTTGGAATGTGAGACTTGTATCTTCTTGCAAACCTTGATAAACTCTTGTGTTGCATTGTTACTCTCCAGCTGTAACTACTTTTTCTCTAATTAAATTCAAGGAAATCTGTCTCTTCTTCAGTTCATTTAAAAGTTTTTCAATTCAGAACTTCAAAATGCAGGTCAATGGGAACCCCACAAACCCCACTATAGATTAGTTTCTAGGGCGCTAATGTGAGATATGAAATGAGACGTCGAAACATTTTCCCACGTCTTGGTTGAATAACATGTCTATACTGCATAATGCCCCACTTTTTTAAAATGAAAACACAACAACTTCCATCCATCAAATTTTGAATAAAAATGAATAATTTAGATTTTTACACCAGTTTCCACAGTGGGAACCCTGAAATCAAATGAACTGTGAACATTTCCCATCTCTCATTCCAGATACAAGCCCTTCTTCCCGTTTCAAGTGCAGCCTCCTCTGGGTTCGGCGTGTGATTTGGACCTCTCAGTCCAGGACAGCAAGCTGGTGGAAGGACGTCTCCGAGTCACTCTCATTGAATGTAGCAGGTGAGTGGGGCTTTGTTTCATTCTATTCCTGGCTGATAACATTAAGACAAAAGTACTTGAAGTAATCTAAGTGAATGAGTAAAGCCTGCTCTCTCTGCTCTTTGCCGGCATGTAACCGTAACCGAATACAGCGTAGTGTTTTATGGTGCAGTGGTACACTAAATCCTTTGTTTGATTTGCTCTCCAAAGCAACTCACATTTGCGTGAAGAATTATTTCACCAAGAACTGTAATTTTCTTTTAATCTTTACCTTAACTTTGACACTAAGTTTGGTGTGTAACGCAAACCCACTATCTGTCTCTATATTTGTTTACTTCTAAATATGATCTGTGTTTGTATTTGGATGCGGGTGGCCCACAAACCAAAAGTGGACTGAAATACAGCTTTTATCAGATTGTTGTGCAGGTTTAAAACATGAATACTCATACTAAACTTGAATGACACAGCTGTTTGTTCAGAGTGTTATCAAGTTTATCACGTCTGTCAGTTATACAATAATTGATTTTCTTATCTTTGCACTCATGCACCGTAAAAGGCAGCATGGCTGCGTGCAGTTACACGTATCACGTCTCTTTATTCCTTTATTTTGTCCGATAACTCTGCCCTGCATTGTAACTAAGAACATGTGACAGCTTGCCAACAGGGGGCGCTAAAACAATGTCTCAAAGTAAAACTCCTGTTCTTTGGCATGGGACTTCACATATGTTTGCATCATTTGAAAGAATTTTGATTATTATTAATTATTGATTGGTGGTGGCTGTCTGAGAGAGGAAAGAGGAGGAAGGAAGAGAGGAAAACCCCTCGCGCTCTAACAAACGTTTTGACACTAAAGGCCTCGTCACTGTATCTTGAAATTGTCAGGATTATTAGTAAGTAATAATAATAATAATAGTAATAATCGAGCACAACCCGAATATAATTTTCTCAAAGCAAAGCTCAAGGTTTTTCTGCTAGAACATCCGTCCACCCATGGGTTCTTCTTCCCCACCCACAGCATTATTTCAAGAACGTGCTGCAATTTTGTTGTCTAATAGTCTAATCACCTCTGAGACTGTGGCAATGTTGTGAAATTGTTGCTACAGAGGCCACAGTGTTGTCCGTGTTGTCTCTCACCAGTCTCTCCTTCCTGAGACAAACGCACACAGAGACACACACACACTCTTTGTCCAAACTGGCATGTTTAAAATTTCATTTGCCCAAGAGTCGAACCCATTACCCCAGGCTCACCGTGACAGAGAGGTCTATCCTACAGGGTCTGGTGGACGGTAACAGAGGAATAGTGTATGTGCGTGTGTGTATGTGTGTGTGTGTGCGTGTGTGTTCAACCATGTGTTTGTGTGGTTGGTTGCGTTTGATATACTAGGGGATGGACGGATCAGACTCATCTATTAATAATTCACGTCCTGCCCATTATAATCATACACCCCCGCCTCCTTCAGCTTCCTCTTAAGGCAGCTCTACTACGCAGTTTCCATAACAGAGACAATAGCAAGTCTTTATTGTTAGAGAGCAAGTGCTAATTTCTTTTCGTTTCTTTTATTTCTGAACTACTCAACTGTTAAATGTTTAATTTTATCATCACAGAAATGATGGGTGAAGGTTCAAATATGTAAAGCATAGCAAATGCAACATACTGTGAATGTCCAGCAGAGGGAGGTATTTTCCTTATTTGCTTTCCCTGTGAAATCTTACAAAACAATGAAAGAGATGGGCCGACAGTGTTTTTGAAATGATTATTTATTAAGTCATGGTTCGTGTTGGTGGTGTCGTTCCCGAAATATTGTGACGTTCAGAGAGGTGTTTACCTCCTCCACAAGTGTCTGATGCAATGATCTCGTCAGCACAGCAGGGGGGGCTGTAGTCACACAGTAGAGTGGTTCTCAATTCTCCTCTACCCACAGCTGAAATGTTTTGAATAGTAATATATATCCAGGTACGTGTGTGGCAGTGTGTTTGTACTTTGCGTGTCGTTCCATAGATCCCAGGTAGCCTGAGGTTGAAGTTTGTATTCCTGATTACTTCTAGCGATTCTCAATCTTGTGCCTTTTTTACATGAATCTGGTAGTTGGGTTGTGAAAATGATGCATGCTGTATTAATAATTGGCAGATTGTGTTTATGATTATTTTAACTTAATTCTTATTCGTTTATATTATTTGCAGTTTAAAAAAAAGAATAACTTGTATTGATGTGGATGTTTAAAGCATTATAGGGCAAAGATCAATAAAGTCTTTACAATGTAACCTCAAGTTGTTGCCTCAAGCTGACCGATACAAACTGAGTGGTCAGCATCCTCCTCACCGCTGCACCTGAGCAAACAAAGATTGCTCTTTTAGTTTTGCTTATGGATCATAAAGTCAATTTAGAGTATATATCATAATATAAAATGTGTGGTCATTCGGGAAGATTTTTAATCAGAATTAATTTTGTTATTTATTTTGTGACATTTTGACTCACTGTGAAATCTAATCAGTTAAATGGACATCTCCATTTTACTCTACACTGGATGGACGTGTACGTTGTCCACCCAAGTGAAGACACATTACTGTAGCTCTCATATTAGTTGTGTTGTTGTGTCCCTGCAGGCTGTTCATTCTGGGCTCCTACGACAGAGACACCTACGTCCACTGCACTCTGGAGCTGAGCAGCCACGAGTGGAAGGAGAAGACTCGCAGCTCCATCAAACGGGTGTGTTTCATTTCTCCCTTTTGACCTCCAACTCTGATTATCTCATGCATGAAGGCCTCATTTTGCTTGATACAAAGTAGAACTTCACAGAGCGTCTTTTGTTCAGGGCCCCTCAAGGTGAAATTTGGTCTTTTGTGTGCAGGATGTGATTAGATTGTTAGCAACATATCTCAAAGGTTATTGACGGATTTCAATGAAACTTGGTGGGCAGGTTGGACAGGATCCAGGGAAGAACCCATTACATTTTGTCGCTATTTGTATCCAAGCATATTGGCGCTTTTGCACCTAACTTGAATTTCTGCCATTTTGAAATTTTCACAACAATTTTTTCGCCTCCTCTCCTAAAATTCTAGTTCAAAATTGCACATATAGGATGTCCTGAGCAAGTCGGACAGACGTGTTATCGTTGTTTTTTTATTTTCCTCACCGTGTTGCTCTAATTGGCTGCCAAAGTTCAGTGGGTGTGGCTCATTCTTTAAAAAGTGCTGTATTTCATGAATGAATTAGTCTACTTTAGCCAAACTTAGTGGACATGTGCACTCACTACTTCTGCAAACAATCAGTCGACCTGATGGTGGCGCTATAACAACAACACTTTGGAACCGGTCATGGTAGAATCACAAGTATGTTGCTTTGTGTGTAGAGTGAGAGGGGGGTGATCATGGTCTAGTCAATAACCTGTTAGATTTCACAGTCACAAATGGAGGACTACTCAGCTTTGGCGGAGGTATGCGATCTCTGAGTGCCTTCTAGTTTGTCTGTGATTCCTAGACGTGTCCTCTAAAGATTCAAGTTTAAGTTATCTTTATTATTGATAGTATTGAGAAGTATCGGACTACTTAAGAGGATGTTAATCACGAGGTTATAATAAAATCCTGCTGACTATCTGGTCACATCATCACATAGAATAAGAATGAATACCAAAACTAAGACTCAGATGGTTAAACGCAGCGCTATTCGACACCCAGGGGTGTAACGCAAACACTCTCTCTGCAAATGCTAGATCCTGCTTATTGACACACATGAATTTGACCTTATTTCCATCCTCCTCCCACTGATGTGATTGTCCCATTGGTGACATTTTGAACGGCAAAGAAAATTTTCAGGCCCCTCCAGCAAACCTTTTCTAATTGCTGCAATTTAGAGATATTACAGTTATCACATCAGGCTTGTTTGGAAGTGACTAATGATCGTTTTAGAGTGAAATGTCAACCCTAATTACTGGCTGTAGCTCCAGCAAAGCTTGATGCGGTTATCGTTGGTCCATGCTTATGAATGACATTTGCATCGGCTCAAAGATTATTAGAATTTTGCCAGACCAGTAATTGCCCTCTACAGTGCTCACATAAGACGCTTAATGACTTTGGAGTAGTTGTGCCCTCTTCCAGCAGGGGGCAGTGGAATAATAGCTCTTTATCACAGGAACCTCACCTTATTTTGTCACGGCTTCAGAACAGTTCATTTGATTTTAATTGTATTCATAAGACTGCTGGAGATAAGGTTTGCATTTACTTAACAAATACATGCTATTATCGCAGCGATAACACTGATCAAAATTGTTGGGTAGCAGCTGATCTGAAATCTTTATCTGTATTGTAAATATATAATCTTTTGGCTTTATTTGTTTGAGTTTGTTTTCCTTTGTTGTTGTCTCGCAGTACTCAACTGATTGTATGCACACAAGACACACACTTCTATTTATTTCAGTATTGACAGAATGTTTAATGTTGTGAGAAACTAATATATAAAGAGGAACCATTTTCAGTTTTGTCTAAATATTTTTTGTTTTCTTGGAAAGTTTAACAGATTTTGATACAAAATGTTACTTATTACCAGGCAGACTAATAGTATAATAAATCATTTGTAGTATAATGAATATTAGTAACATTAAGAAAATTCAGTTATTGCTTTTCATTGTTCTCTCTTCATTTAAATATGGGACAGACTACGTGACAACACGGTCTTGCAAGTATATTCATGTCTCATGTTTTTACAAACGCCCCCAAACCTTCCTCTGTGACTGATTGAGCCAAGCCTCCCAGCCAACTAAAGGTGTTGTGCACCAAATCGAATAAGTAGTGAGTATGTGAACTGTTACCCCCACACACACACTTGACCAATATGGCCATCAGCACAGCCCTCTTGAAGAAGCCCACTTCAAAGCACTTGTGTCCCTTTTTTGTTAACATACGCATAGAAATGCAGATTCACAGTGGCATTTGGGCCTGATTTATCAGACTTCTCCAGTCTGCATGTCCCCAGCAGGACTCTGCAGTAAGGATTAAAGGCTATACCATCTGGAAAAGGTCACATCGCCATCTTTCTCTCGCAGTATTTCCCTTTCTTTTTCTCTGGTTTTAGCCAGAACTTGCTTCATCCCACATGTATCTGAATGGGTTTCATCCCACTTAAAGGACCCATTTTACAATGTGAGCCACTTGCTCGTGCATTTCACAGTGTCTTTCTTTCTAAGGGTGGATCTGCTCTAGAAGGGCCCTAGGATTGTGCTTGATATGCTTTTCAGTGTTGGTGTGAAAACGGCATCTTCCATTGATTAGATTCCACGTACAATGGAGAGTCACAATGCCAGATTTGAATGGGCCTGAGAGTCACAGGCTGCTTTTTAATGAGCTATTCTTGCTCTCTATTTGCCCACTGTTATCACTCAGTGGTGAAGGAAATTTAACATCTACCTCATTACTTGACAGGTGCTGATAAGTTTGTTTGTCTCTGGGCAGAAGGCTGGACTTGATTCTTACTACCTAAGTAAACATCAGTGTTTCTTAATGTAATGTTACATAATAATAGTGTTGTTTCTGTAGGTCGACATGGCCTTAGGCGCCTCATTTTCAAGCTTGTCAGCCAGATATGTCACAGTGTTTAAGTGTTTAAAGTATATATAGCTGTGATGATGGCTCATAATACAAAGCATTGCAGGGAGAACTCTCAACTGTGTGCAGCTCATGCTAGCTGGTAGTTTCGAATGGATCGTCCTTCCTCATATTGTTTATCTTATTGAGGAAAGGATCTCTGTTTCATCAAATCAAGCAACCTCATTGTAGTGTGTGCGTGTGTGTGTGTGTGCTTGTATCTGTACACAGACCGCCTGAGAGCAGGCTAAATTAAACCCTTTCCATTTCAGTGTGAGATATGGTGGGTTCGTTTTTATTACTCATTTGTGGTGTGTTAGTTTGGGTGGGGTGGAAGGTGGGGGGGTG
>OMOW01102950.1:0-19724 GCA_900312555.1 Lamprogrammus exutus | reverse complement strand
CGCTGAGCAGCTGGGCTATATAAACAGAGGTGGGAGCGTCTGTAGAGGTTAGAGACAGCTGAGAAACTCACCACAAGGTAAGACGCGCTCAACTCTTTATTACTGAAAGCTCATCGATCTTATCCAGAGCGGTTTTAGACATTTATATTGTTTTCCTAGAAATCTCATGATGGATATCACCGTAATTACGCTTGGCGGGACGTCCCGCACATTGAGGGTGCAACCACAGGACACCGTGAGCTCTCTGAAGACTCTCATCATGCAGAGTTTTCAGATTCAACCGGAGAACCAGACTCTGATCGTCGATAACGGCCAGAGGAAAACTCTCAGCGATGATTCAAAGCCTCTCACTTTCTACGGTCTGCATTCTGGTTCCACGGTGTCTCTGCTGGTGACCAAGCCCGCTGTCGTCCAGGTGTTCCTGAACAACGAAAAGGGGAAGACCACCACGTACGACGTCACACTCGACCTGAAAGTGGGCGACTTTAGGAAGCAGGTGGCGGACAGAGAGAGGGTCGCTCTCACGCAGCTCAGGCTGGTTCATGAGAGCAAAGAGATGCAGGATGTAAACCAACTGTCCGATTACAACGTGAGAGAGCACAGCACCATCAACATGACCTTCCGCCTGAGAGGAGGCTGAGGACTCCGGGTGGTTCATCGACCATGATTACGTTGGACCATTTTGTTGTATTTGGAACAAATTTACCTTTAAGAATGTGAAATCCTGTTAAATAAAATTATTTGTTTAAGTTATCTTTAGCAATTACATAGACAGCATGTTAGATTTTAGATTTTTTTCATCACCATGTGAACAGACAAATAATAAAGTCAGTGATGTGAACGTACACGTCTCTTCCAGTTTCCTTTACACTCAACCATGGAGTTACATTATTTAGTACAAGTCAGCCTAAAACCACAAGTACATTAAGTGATATATTAACTTTCAATATTTTAAAGTAGACTCTCAATTATTTGATTCAATGTTACATTTTACAATAATTATGTTCAGTTACTACAAATACAGTTATATGTTACAATGGCTTGAACTCATTATTCTGGTTTGTTAGGAGGAGAGACGCTATGTGAAATTGTTGTCTAGATTAACAAGGTGTGGCACAGTGCACGGCCTTAGCATCTTATCTCCGTTTTCTGGCATTCACAAGCATTCTGGGGCCGCTGTGGAGAAACGATTCCCTCCAGGTTTGTTTTCAATGCAGAGATCTTGGGGAAACTTCATTTCCTCACTGATGCAAGGTAAGCATACCAAAACAAGGCAACCATGTTGGCAAATAGCACTCTGAACTGAAAGCAAAAACAGCAGAGGACATATAGGAAACAAAATTTTGACCAGTGGTTTCAATATTTGACTCATCATTGTGTGATGGCAGCATGTTGGTGAAATACATACCTGGACAGGCACAAAGTTGATGTTGATGAACTGGAAGGGAGTCCAAACTTTCCAATTCATCTTCAAGGCAGTGCAGTAACTTTTTCTCATTTTGTTTTGAAAGTCTCCCCACCCTTTAGCCTGAAAAGAGATTGGAATGAACTGACATTTACAACTATTTTACCTCTTCACACCACATTCTTGGTTTAATAAAATATCCCTCAAAATGCCAGATATATTCAGCAATGCATGACGCATGACGATAATGGACTACAGTAAATATCCAGCATGTTAGAATGTTTCATGAGTGACGTCTGAGAAGAGATGACCCACCTCTAGGATGTTCATAACGAAGAAGAAGAGCAGCAGAAAGCCTGGGGCAAAAATAAACCGGTCCAACAGCAGCCGCTTGATTATACAGTATGGTTCTGTGCTGGGTATCCATGCCTCCATCAGTTGATAAAAGTAATGGCTCACCGGTCCAGTAATAAAAAAGCTAAAACAGCAAACAAGAAGCAATATAATCAAAAACATACTGGCTTTTATTTTATTTTATTTTTAAATAATCAACGTAAAGGCTATAAGCACAGTGTGACAGGATGGGTAAATTTTAATGTACACATGTAGAACTTAATTATAATTGGATACATTCTATCTGTCACACATAGGGACAGTATTGATGTAGCTTTATGTTCCATATATGAGGGATGATTTATAAGTTTGGGCCTACTATAGAAAGATCTGATTCACATGTTGCAGGTATTTATCTTTTGTGTAGAGGCAAAACCAAGGTACTAGGGTGAGTCCTAGCCCAACTTAGTGCCAGGCTAAGAACTTATCAATCAATCCTCATATTTTACAAGGCAAACTATTTTCCTATTATCGATCCTTCCATCTTCACCCATTGTAATCAGCTCAACTTGTTTTTACTCTATACAAAGTCCTGTGTTGTGGTATTTGGGATAATCATCAGCTCACCCGTAAATGGCATAGCGTGCAGCCCCAGCTGCGTCCAACTCTTTGACCTCAGCTCCATTTTTGGCCTTCTGTCTCGCCTCCAAAACCTGAGATAGAAGATTTCCTAAAGCTGAGAGGATGCCACTGAAAAAATGCCAAGAACACACACAGCTTTAGCAACATGTAGCAGGTGCATTCATAATAGCAAGGGAGTGTCATTAATGGTTATGAAGCTAAATGAATAGGGGAGGATCTCCAGGCTGATGCTGATTGGCTGAGGCCAGTGTGACATGAGGTCAGGCAGCTACTGTCAACAAATGGCAACAGTGAAAATTCAAAGCCCACACAATTACTCTTTGTTCGTTATATTAATTGTTATATTTGTTTGTTATATTAATGGCATGATAATGATACTGTTTAGAAATTGATCGCCATCGGAATCGGCATCAAATCAACGCAAAACGTAATCAGGAAACTGCGAAAATGTTAATAGATCTATAAACAGATGCATGATGCAAATCTAAAATAAATCCCTGTCAATAAACAAACGAGAAACATTGTAAGGGGCAGAAACATACGCTGACCTGTTTGGCGGAGATGATAAATCAGGACTAAACTGCAGTGTTTAGACATTGTTCTGCACATAGGCGCAAAAACAAAATGAAGTGTTAACATATCAAAGCGTGTGAGTGCATACAGACCTCGTTACGGACTTTGTCAGGATGGGATACTTCTTTAAAAGCGCCAGATACTGCTGCAGTAACCGGAGGTGGACGGGCACCTCTCGCACTGGTAAACTCTGCACGGGCATCGTTACTTCTTTGACGTTAACGACACATAACCACGGTAAGGCAAAACGAAGGGGTCGACCACCAAGTTTAAGCGAAGATCCGCAAAAACACTTCATGTTACGTCACTACGTCTCCACAGCCGCGCCCTCACGTACAAACAATAGTATACGTTTTTTTTTTTGAACGATTGCGAGTAATAACGCACCTATCTACACAAAACAATATCAGTAAATCCTTTTTCTTATTTTTTGTGCATGCACATGCACAAAATATGCATATGCATATCTGTCTATATGTACTGAATATTCAGTATCATTACATTTAATATTTAAGACAGTATTTCACTACTTTAATCAGTTTGGGATCTGAAAATTAAAGCAAAATGGCCATTTTGGGTAGTTTCTAGTAAGGACCACATGACATAAATGGTCACATTTTAAAAGCTATGGAGTCAAGAAATTCAAACTCTACATTATATACAGTACATGAAATGGTAGCAATACAAGTACAAAGACGCTGCAATTTCCAACTATATACTGTATACTGGCTGTTAAGTTGTGCAGGTAGTACATGGCCAAAACCAAACCAATAGTAGTGTAGAAGATGTGGAAAAGGACACCACATCTTGTTCAGAGGCCAAAACTCATTTTAGTCAAGGCCAAGTGTTGAGTGTTATCTTCAGAGATAAAATGTGCACAAGCTTGCACTGCACTGAGCTTCTAGGATATCAAACAAAAGACAGACTTTGTAATTTTGGCCACTTACCTTCTGTAAAAAAAGATTAAAATTCAAAACCAGTGAGAGCATGGAAAACAACATGACATATGAGGATGAAACTTTGTATGTTTTAGACTTTAGACTGAGTAAACCCCCAAAACATAACGTCCTACGTTCATTTCTAGGAGCCGCTTTTCAGAACAGAAACTACATTTCACTAAAAAGTGCAAAAGCAAACTTTAATGTACTAAAAAAAACAGTATAAATATTTACAAGGTTGAACTGATTGTAACATTGTATATGAAATACTACAAAGAACAAACGTTACTTTGAGAAAAAGTCTGAAGAGAATTCAGTGTGTAATCAAACATAACAGTGAAAACTGCCAACAATAACGCTTCATAAAGATAACTGTGCAGCTTATAGAGTGGTTTTGGTCCGTAGTTAAACATGTATTACACAGCATCTCTGGAAAAACGGACAGGAAGAACAAATTAGAGTGCCTTCCAGTTTATGGGCGTTTTCCCAGATTTCTTGAGCAGCTCATTGGCTTTTGAGAAATGCCTGCATCCAAAGAATCCACGATGAGCAGACAACGGCGACGGATGCACAGCCTGCAGGACGTGGTGTCGCTTCTACAAACCAAGAGTAGCAAAAGTTAGATGCCTCAATTTGGTTGTAAGTGTGTGCATCAAAACAGCGAGGACCCACCCTATTAATGGCAGCTCCTTTCTTCTGCGCATACGATCCCCACAGCATGAAGACGAGACCTTCCAAGTCTTTGTTGAGCCACTGCACCACAGCATCGGTGAAGGTTTCCCAGCCTTTGTCTTTGTGGGAGTTAGCCTGATGCGCTCGGACAGTCAACACAGCGTTGAGCAACAGCACACCTGATGATTACAGTGACGAATGGAGAAGAGGGCATGTCATGCCTACACACCACGTATGGTGTATAATTCAACAGACTGCTTTTTAATGTATATACCTTGCTTGGCCCATCCAGTCAGATCTCCATGTCCTGGGTGCTCAAATCCTTCAATATCAGAGACTAATTCTTTGTACATGTTCTCCAGACTGAAAGTAAAAAAGAAAGATGAGACAAACATACAAAAATCCATACTACTAATTAGTTTGGAATAAGCCAAAATGACTATAGTTCACAGAGGGAAACAACAAGAAGAATATGCTGTAATACAAAACTTAGGCGCAATACAGAAGGGGACAAAATCTAAAAAGTAAATAAGAAAAAGGAATGTAAAGAGAGAGGCACACACAAACTAGAAAATATGAAATTATAGTTACAGCAAAAATGTTTGTTTATAATGCCTCTTCTAAGGACCTGAGCCGCCACCCAGTGGTGAAAGAGGTCAACAGCATGGGTGACTTCCCCAAAGCTTTCTATCTGTACTTGGAGCGATTCATTTAGTCAAACAGTAACAGGACAGCACACACATTTCCTGAAAAGACTTTAAAGTAAGCATGCTTCCATGTTTATGTTTACCTGGGTGGAGGTGACACTGGTCTAAGCACACTAAAGCACAACCCGTGTGCCTGGTTGGGACCATGATACGGATCCTGGCCAAGAATCACCACTTTGACCTGGAGTTAGAGATGAGCGGTTCATAGCAGTAAGGCACCTGTGACAATTACAGCCAAACTCAAAGCTCACCTAAACAGGCTGCCGATACTCCCTAAAAAGGGATTTCTGTACATTTCATTTCTACAAATAAAGTTGAAGTTGGTCGGGATGAGAGCACATTAGTGTTTTATGGTAACGTCGAGACAAACGATATGGATTGTGCTGTGGTGTAGTGACAGACATTGTTTGTGGCAGATATTGAATTGAAAAGCACAGGTGTAATATGAATGGTGGCTGCATTTCATTTAGTTATTTAGTTAATTTTACCATTATCCAATCAGGTTTATCTAACTGAGGATTAGAAAAAAATCTCATTAAGCAGTTAGATGTACTGGTGTCAATGTGCTGATATAGTGCAATCGCGCTCACAAGGCTTAGTGGTGAACCCAAATGGAGTGCCGCTTTCAGTTACACCTGTGCTTTTCCTGCTTTGACAAATTTGAACATCATTCATTTGTTGCCATTATTTTTGGTTACAGAAAGTCCCTTGCTTTTGAGCCACTAGAATGAAAATGGTATATTGTTTGCATGTTATATTTCCTGTATGTGTGGTTGACCATTTAAATAGAACTTGTGTGTCTGAGGGGAGACCTGACTGGCACCCAAACTAGTCAAACTGTCACAACCACAAAAAAGGCCTACAATTGACATTTATGTTTTACAGCAGAGGGTTAAACTGAAACAAACTTACATCACAAATGTCACACATCTGTGTCCAGGTGAAGACGCGTTCGGGTGGCGGGTAGACCGTGTGACGTTTCCTCTCTTCGGAAACAAAGGTCATCAGCTGTGAGAGATTGAGACTTATTAGCACTGTTCTGAACGAGTGTGACAGAGTCGTGGAGTTCATTCTGCCCTCTCACTTGTTTAAAATAAGGCTTTCCAAACTCTGCGGACAGGCCCTTTCTCCAGCTCTCCCCAAAGCCCGGAGGTGTCTGAGCGGAAGTGAGCTTCTCTAGCGCTGCTCTCTTGTTCCTGGCGATCCTGTCCAGTTGCTCCGAAGTCAGAGGAGGAGCAGGAGGAGAGGACGGCTCTGGCTCTGCCGTCGAGGACTTCAACTTCTTCTGGGAAATCTTAGTGTATTTAGCAAAACACAGAGCGGGTGAAAAGTGCGCGGCAGATCGTGGAGCTAGCTTAAGAAACCTGCTAAAAGGCAGCACAGACATCATCATGGGCGTTCTGCTGCGAGGCGACACTTGTCAGCCCCTAACACCGCAGCAGGTGGCGTCGTTACCGCCTGCCATTCCAAAGTGTCATCGATACAATTAGTAAATTCACGTTAAGCAAATGTGTTTCGGCCAGAGACTCTTATTTGTTGTGGACAAAACTTCCACTCTTCCTCGTGGATCTTTTTATGAAGCGAAGCATACGCGGCCTTTCAGAATAAAACACCTTAGCACAGGGCTTTCCTATCCTGTTCATTTTACCATAATTTAACCAGGCGAGTTGATATATCTTGCCGTTTATGCTTTAATGTACGTTGTTAATTTGCATCTTACTATCCATGTCATCAATGACTGTCCTGTTGAGTGACGTTTTACATTTTGCTAGTGCTTCAAATGGATTTTATTCTGAAAAACAGACTCTTCTGCGTGCGGAAGCATACAGCGTCACCAGCGCTTTAGCCTTAGCTGTGAGTTATAAACCATTGTTTTGTTAAAACGTCTGGAATTTGTTTACTCTTGACGGTGGTGCTCGCTTCGTGAAATCCAAGAGGAAGTGTGAAGGTTGGTCCACCATGGAACTGCCAGGTCAATGTTTGCCAAAGAATCTTGGTGTTGGTGTTGTGGGACTTTGGAAAGGTAACCAGAAACACTGCCATCTAGCGCCGTCTTATGACTTAAAAACTAAGAACACGTTAGCGCTTGTGAATACAGCTTGGTCGTTACAACCAATATCTCAAACGGGATTTGAAATACTGTAACTAATAAACGGTGGCTGATATTCAAATATGCATTATGATATACTTCACATTTCAAGATTTACACGTGATTAATGCAACCTTCTATTCTGCTGGCAACCCTGCAACCGCTGACACTCACCGGGTCTTTAGCATCCTCCTCGGCTTCATTTAGGTCCTTAGAAATTCTCTTTTTCGAGACGGGCGAGAAAAATGAGTTGATGGTTTTCTGTCCAATCATCCTGCTGAGATGCACCTTGGCGGTAACCTTTCGTTAACGAGTTTATTGTGTAATATCGGATAAAGCAGTCGTACTACTCACGGTAAAGCACACAAGCTTTTCTCCAATCTGTTTGGCGCCAAATCAGTGACGGAAGCAGAGTTATGATAATGAGCTGAGCGCTGTTCAAGACGAACTACAGGTGTTTACTAAACTGTGGTAGGTACATGGGCAGAGTGATGCACCGAATCATCGAAGAATTTGGTGCGTTATCCCGTTCTAGTTTTCCATGTAGTGTTTTATTGTCTTAAAGACGGGATTTTTAAAATAATGCTTATGTCTCCACGTTGATTTAGCGCGTCTTATAGGTCCTTTAACAGCAAATGGTGAAAGATTTGGAAATCGATATTTGAGAGTACGAAAACCCCGATGGGATAGCTGCAGTACAAAGGCTGGATATTTTACTGTTGGTAAATAAAGCTGATCAAAATGCTAGGTTGTAAACTAAAATTATTAATTCCCTTCGTGTAGTGTAATTCACAACTTGCCTGTAAAACATTCCAGCAACCAAAAGTAGACGTGAAAGTATAACATAACATTGTATACAGAGAAGCATAGTTAGTCATTCAATAGTAAAATGTAATCCAAATGTCTGAGAAACTCTCACTTTTAAACCAAATCCAACCCAGTTTTATCTTGGGCGATCAGATGTCCAAATTCATGTTATTAGTATTTACTAGTGCACTTCCTTTTTGCATGTAGTGAAATGTGCGTGAGATAAGTAAAGTTATGGTGTGTTTGATCATTAACAGAGCATTGTAAGTTTTAATCACTTAATTTATGGTTCATTTAAGCAGCTATTGAAAATCTGAGTCTTAAACACCTTGAATAAACTGTTATTAAAAGCTGTTAATAATACAGTATAACAATTTACAACAGTAAAAAAACACTGAGATAAGATTTAAAAAGTTCATTCTCACAACTGTAAAAATGCCCATTCACATTTATTTTAATGTCAATTTTTGCTGTAACATTTCATCCTATTGTGCCTCATCCAGGTTGTGAAACAGCTAAACACTAAACAGATCATCTGCCACAGCCATCAGGTCACTGTGATGGAAAAGTTTGTTTTTGGAGGACAGAACAAGCGCTCTTGCCCTGATGAGGCCCCAAGACGAAGTCCCAGGAAGATGAACAAACTGGAGTTGTGTAGTGATGAGGAGGTGAAGTACGATGCCGAAGATGACGATGAAGAGTTTTCCCATCCTGTTCCCTGGCAAAAAATAGAGGTAGAAGGATTGGACTGCGATTATGCTTTGCTCTTCTCCAAGGAGGAAGCTAGCCACCTTTTCAAACAGCTGGAGGAGGAGGTGGTGTACTCAACAGGTACATCAGCCATTTCTCCACAGGACTGAAGGCATCACTGGAAATCTCAGGGTCGCTAAATTGTCTTGTCTGTTCTGTTATTCCAGGGGAAGAAGCTAAGGTCCAGATATTTGGAAAGATGTACAATATTCCCAGAAAACAGGCAACGTATGGAGACGCAGGACTAACCTACACTTATTCTGGAGTGAAGCGCTCCGCCTGCCCATGGACTCCGACAATGGAATACATCCGTGATGCTGTTACAAAAACAACAGGACAGACATTCAACTTTGTTTTGGTTAACAGGTGAGGAACGACTGAATGCACGTTTGTAAAGCTACCTGGTGATTTCAGTTCCCCTGCTCTCAAAGCGTTCTTCTCTGCTGCACCAGGTACAAAGATGGGCAGGATCACATGGGCGAGCATCGTGACGATGAGCGAGAACTGGACCCCCTTTGCCCCATCGCCTCCGTCTCTCTGGGGGCGGCACGAGACTTCATCTTCCGGCACAAGGACGCTCGTGGAAAACAGAGCTGCCGACAGATTGAACCCGTGAAGCTGGAGCTCGCTCACGGAAGCCTTCTCCTCATGAACCCACCGACCAACACATTCTGGTATCACAGCCTTCCTGTTCGCAAGAAGGTTCTTCTGCCTCGCATCAACCTCACATTTAGACGGCTGCTACTGGACAGCAAGAAATGAGAGCTAACCATGGGTGAGATTAGAGTGTACGTTTAACCTGCATGTGTCATCTTCATACACACAAGTGGAGTGATGGGGTGCTGGACTCTGAGCATGAACTGGGCCTCTAAAGTACTTTGTCATTAGAAGTACGGCACTGATCGCTGTCCCAAAGACGGTACACACCTCCATTGCATAGCAGCATGTTTGGTCAGCTTTCAGGAAACCCCCTGAGTTAGTGTGAATTCAACATCTTGCTCAAGGACACTTAAGCAGAGTCGATGCTTAATCAGCCTGATTGTTAAAGGACAATCTCTTTTCCTGTTTCTACCACCTGGTAGCTCAAAAGTAGCAACCACTTGACTTGATTCAAAAAATAAAACTCTAGCACACAACAATTCAAGGGCTCATTTGTTTTACTTTTATACCTGAACACAATCACCATCACAGATCGCACACAATCTCACAAGAATATACATTAGTGCAAATTTTACTGCAAACATTAACAAGAGGTTTGTACCAGACCATTTTCTAATTTCACTCAGCAGTGAGTGGGAATGAATGGCAGTATCGGTTACACAGAAGTACAAATCATATTACGGATAACATGCCCAAATACCTGCTGTCTGTCTGTTAATCTGCCTTCAAGATCTAAATATTGACAATGTACCAAATAGCTTTGATGCACCCACATTTTCAGTTGAGATTGAAATAACTGTACTGTATGTATGAATTAGGTGTAAATAACACATGGAATAATGTGTTACAAATCGTATGGCACTTTGTCCTCAACTTAGCAAATTATGACAGTATAATTTTTATTAGAAACATACAAAAATACATTTATCAGCTCATGAGGAATGTCAATTTTGGATATGGTTAGGATCAGATTATGGAGACAATCAGAGTTGTGCAGATTCATACCCATGTGACTCTTCATAATGTGTCATGATTCTTCATGTCCAAGACTCCCTGTTGAGCTAGTGTGCATCTTTGAACAAGCAGCAGACAAAATAACAAAGAACATCTCGCGATATAATGCAATCCCATACAACAGCACGTCTTCTGTCAAAGAAAGTAATCAACACCTCTCTGACACAGTCAACAAACACTGGACATTTGTTTGTGGACTGTATGTTTGATTGCATTAGTCCGTCAGATATTACAGTTTTTTTCACATATAGAAATTAAAACGTTAGATGAGAGAAACTGCCACATATTCAGACATCTGCTGTTAAGTCCTGCAGGTCTGATCTTTGGGATTATGAGCTCCCTACTGTCAGTCAGGACAGCAGTACAAACATCCATTCACGGATTCAACATTTGATAACATCGCAAGACGACCATCGACATGTTGCTGTGAACATGACAAAACATTGTCTCTACGATACCCGTCTCTATGATGTCTTTCCTCTTTGTGGTCTCATGGTCAGAGTCACTGTCCAGCTGTTGGTAACTGCTCTGTAACTGGCACATACAGCTGTCATAACCTGAATGCAGGTTGAAAGCCTCGGCTTAATCTTCTGACCACCGAGTGAGGTTCAGTCTTTGGACTCTCTCATAGAAGAGCATGTAAGCATTGGAGGACAGCGCCTCCTGCAGGGTGGCTTTGCGTACAGAATCGTCTGACAACCAAAGCCACTGGGAACTGAAGGGTGCAGAAGTGCGAGGTGAGGAAGGGCTGCGCCGGTATGTGACAAAGTGTCCTGAGTGCATGTCACCATGGTGAACCAACACAGCCATGAGCTGGAAAAGGTACTCCGAGGAGGAGCTAAAAACGAGACCAGAATACATAGAGTACATCACTGAAAGCTCAGAGAGGCGGGACAAATATCAACATGGTAAAAATATCGGGATATATTCTTTTGTACACTGGCACTAAGAACCATGGTATTTACTGACTGAGTGAATTATGTATTTTACACAGTAATGTTTGCAATTTAGAGTGATCTTGGTTACAATGGGAACACCCTGTGGTCAACTGGTGGTCAATAAATTCAAAGTATCGATAGTTACACAACATTGTCACCCGAGCACCTTTGTAACTCTCTGCTGTAAACGATGTGTACCTGTAGTCACATGTGAGGCTGAGCTGTGGGCTCACAGCAGGAGCGTGGACAAAGACAGACGAACAGGTTCCATTGGACAGAGGTTTGTTGTTGTTATGATGCTCTACACCTGACGACAAAATACAAAATAAGATATTAACCGTGGATGAGAAAATGCAAACTACACATGAAGCAGAGTCATATTAAGCCAGACAGTGGCCCAGCATACCTTTGCCATTGGCAGTTGGTTTGCTGATGACGTCGTCTGTGTTTTCTGCCTTTAGGGGCCTTGGTGTGCACTTGAGCCGCTGACTCCTCTGCGTGGAGCCACTGTGTTTGTAGCGATCCATTGACAAATACTCTGTAAACTGCACGTGCTCCTGTCTTTTGATGGGGCTTCCTTCACTGGACCACGTCAGTCTTTGCAAATGGATGCAGAGGCACTGAGGGAGCTGGGGGAAAAAAGGGGGTAGGAGACAGTGAGTGAGTGAGTGAGTGTGTGTGTGTGTGTGTGTCTTCTGTAACTTTCAGACGTCAAACAGGCTATTTTGTTGAATTATCACATCAGTAAACCATTTTTACTGAGTCTACTCTACTATTTTTAAGAATCTACTCTTCCAAACATTTTACTCTCCTGATTTGTCCTACCTCTGATTTTGTTATTACTGAAATAATTTGTTGGTTGAACATTTAGTCAATCAACAGAAAAGTAATCAAAAGCATTCATAATGACAGACTAATCATTTTAGGGCCACTATCAATTATTTTGATAATCGCTTAATCTACTGATTATTTTGATTATTAGCCGAGTAATTTGCACATACATATACAAAATTCCCAATCCCAATAATAATGATTTTAATAAATCATAATCTGGCCAATTTGATATGGATGAGTTAAAATGATCCATTAAGATAAACAAAATGTAGACTATGGTTTTGTGAGCTGTAAATAATGTGCATATTTTCATAATAATAGTATTTTATAACATATTTCTATTCATTTACGTCTACCATTTTTCTTTTCTTTTATATAATTTATTTTATTTGCCATTTAAGATATACGACTGGGCTGGAGTGTGAGGTCTTACTGACAAATAATAGATTACATGCATTTTTAATCGATTATTTTTTAAAGTCGAATAGTCAATTATAATCAGTTAATCATGACAGTCCTAAACCATTTTACTAATTTATTAAGTAAAATGCCAAATATTCACTGATTACAGCTTCTCACATGTGAGGACTTATTGCTTTACTCTGTTTTGTATGATTGTAAATTTGTGTTTTAGACTGGAGCTCAGAAAAATTAAGCAATTTAAAGATATTGAGTCACTTGATATCACAATTACCTTTCCAAGTTTAAGCTGTTTGACAAACGTTGTCCTCTGGCTTTCAAGAACCTGCCCATTCATTTGATGAAGCTGTGGAGAAATAATTCTAAACTGAAATATGACTAAATCAGCCAAACACATGCAGAGAAACACTTGGATTCTAAGAATGTGCTACGAGTTTGTTGCTGGGGTTTCTATGCACGCTTTTTAGTAAATTACAAGTTTGACATAGTGATTGCTAACAGTTTAAGACAATAGTGATGCCGTGTACCTTGGTGCAGTTTTCACACTCCACTTCTTTAATGGTTTCTGACGAGATAAAATGCTGAAGACACTGATCTAGAGAGATAGGCCGACCCTGTAGACAAATAGCCATCAGACTATTAAGATCAGTGCGACAAAAAAGTGTACAAATGCCTGCCTAAGACATATATTGGGCAGGTATACTATGATAACGGTACTGTACTGCAACTACTAGGGCTTATTTGTTCGTGCCTGATATTTTGCTTACCCACTGTGGTAAAGGGATGGACAGGGACAGACTCTCGAAAGAGTCATACCGAACTGGACTCTGGAAAAAGGTTGTGCAAAGACATTAATCACTTGGAGAGCGCAAGAAGACAAATAACACAAACTAACTCACTAATACAGACTCACTTGTTGTTCGCAGCGCTTGCACGACATGTTGCTCGTTAGACGGCCATGAAAAGGATGCTGAAACCTCCAAGGACTTGGTAATGGATGAAGAGGAGCTGGAAATGGGAAATATGAATCTTGGTAAAAATGTACAGTATTTCACTTTGGCTTAATACTCCAACCGCCACAATTTCAGTTTCGTTACCTCGACTTCTGCAAGCCATCGTTTTCTCATCTGGTTCTGGGAGACTCTGGTTTTAAAAGCACACACACACAGACAAAAGATGTGAGGGTGTATTTGTTTTTCAGACTTTTTAAAAACTGGCTACAGTTCACTTACTGAAGAAATACAGAGGAGATTTTCAATAATCTAAAGAAGAAATCTGGAGCTTGAATAGTTCACGTGTTGTCTAACGCTCCACCTATTCTCAGGCAAACATTTATTCTATCCAGACGTTATTAACTTTCACATTTTGTTATTTTGAATGAAAAGCCTTGTTTATTCACTACTTGATTCAATAGTGAACAAAGGCTGACCTATGAAACATTTTAGAAACTATGAAAACAGGTTGAGAACAACTTGCCTGGAGGGTCTGCAGGTCAAACAAGTGTGTGACTTTGGGTTGGCGATCTCGCTCCTCCTCCAGAGAAGATGTCAGAACATGAAAAAGTTCATGGGCATCCTGAGACGGGACAGAGAGAGAAGAGGCACAGTTAGGACTTCAAGTAGACATCCATAAATACCACTTAGAGGTTTGTTACAACTTAAATTTACCTGTTCTTCAAATGAACTGATGTGCCACCGGTACAGTCTGAGAACATCTAGTAAACATCCAGCATCAAGTACATCCTCATCCCCAGGCTCATCACCGGACAGAGCTGTGAGCGTAACAGTGCCCACCTCAAAAATATGATTCAACAACAGGTCTCTACAAGAATTTACAGACTCGTATCACAGAGCAGTTTTACTTACCATTCAGGAGCTGAAGGAGTGTTGAGGACAGATGTTTGTCCTTGCATGCCTGGCTTGTGGGCACTTTTGAAAACCTCTCCAGCCACTTGATGAAGGATGGACAAGCTGCCAGGCCCTGAAGCAGAGAGTTCAAGAAGCAGGTGTTGCCTAAATTCAGCAGACCTGGAACCATACCTGCGAGGAAACATTAATCATTCATTCATCAATCACTGCATTTTCACCAGTGCTCAATAATTCATATATTTTTAATACTACACATTCTTACCTTTCTTTCTCTTCTTCCGCTCAGTAATTGGACCCCACAAAACATAAACTGCCGCTGCAGTGGCAGCAGCTATCCCACCAATGACGCCCCAGTTTTTCACCATCTTGGTTCTGATAGGACAGTTTATGTTAATGAGCATAGTTGGCACAACTGAATGCTCCATATTAGCATGGCAGATGTGAAATTATCTTACCTATGAGCATACCTGTGAAGTTAGAGAAATAAGTGAACTACCTTTAAAATCATTTCAAACACAAAAAGTCTCTTAAAAGGACGATCTCAGTAAAACGCTTCAGCTTTTCAGGTAAAGATAATCTTTAGCATCTAACCAAACCTGGAAATATGTCTTGGGTCTCATGGTGGATTTGAATGATTGCATAAAAGGACAAACAGAGGGCATTGACATGTACAGATATAAAGATAATATCCTCTAACCTTTTCATTTAGCTTACAAAAAATTTTAGATCTACATGATCACTTGTTCCCTTTTCCATGGCGAAACTTCCCACATACGTGTGTAAACATTTGAGATATTACTCATTAAAGTAAGAAACCACCCAACAGGATAGGAAATGTAACCCGCTGTGTTGTACGTTACATAAGTTCATGAGTTCACTATGATATTTATAAATACCCAAATCATGTCATGCATATCAGATGACAGAGCAGTACAGCTTGTTACATTACTTACATGGCGTCTGTTCCCTAGCTCTCTCTCTCTCTCTCTGTCTGTATAGAAGTTAATCATCGCACTACGAGCGTTCCAGATTAACTAGTGACCACGTTAACTAGTGACTCAAGCTTGAATTCGTCCATGTTTGCTTGTTGCTCCGTTGTTCATAAACACCTATATTCATCTTCTGTGGAATTGGAACCGACGCAAACTTCAGATCCAGAATAGCCTGTTGGGCCACAGTTTATTTACGCAGTGACCCAGTTGGTTTTAAACTGATGTTTTCCTGCCTAGCCATCACACCAATGTTGATACTAAACTGAGCACAACAATCCAATGTTACCAGCTGACACGTAGCAGTAGCTTTACCCGCTAGCCTTAGCCTTTGGCTAACTTACCTACTCGACACCGAGCTTCTCCCAGTGCGCTACTTTGGTCCCATAAATATGTATCCATTCTGACTCATTGTTCTATCAGTGACTTTCACAATGTTGCATGTGTATGTTAGCAGTTGTTTTTAAGTGCAAATCGCACTCGGCGTCCCTGTCTGAATGCAAATGCAGCGTTTACGTTAAGCTTTGGCTTCAAAGGTAAGAAAAGCGTCATGTCCCGTGTCTGTGTGTAAATAAAGTTTGTGTACTGTTTATTAACAGAAAGTTTACCTGACTAAAGCCCCAATGCCAAGAAACTCCATAACTAGCTTATCGGAGCTTTGTGATCGGCTCCACAACATCCTGACCTCACTGCGGAACACCAGATCCACCGTTTCAGCACGAACCATAGTGCGAGCGTACCGGTGTGTCCACAGTTTTGCGCTCCGGCTAACAAATATTTGTGGCGCACATTTGTAAAATAAAAAAATCATACATACGATCTATCTATCTATCTATCTATCTATCTATCTATCTATCTATCTATCTATCTATCTATCTATCTATCTATCTATCGTATATGTATATGTATTAAGATTACAGTGATTTAATATAGTCTTTTTATGATCATAGTCCAAATTGAACGAACGCTTTCCAAATGTATTAATTATCTTTCCCATTTAATTTAAAGATTAATTCTGAAATATAATTCGCTTTACAAGTTGCAATGAAAAAGAAAATAATGTCCGTTTTTGTGGTCGACATTTTAGGTTTTGTCCACATTGTCTTAATATCATCATTTTAAAAGAAACAAATTAAGTTATACAGTTATACCACGCTGTTTTTAATCGATTATTTATTGACTTGATTTAACTCCAGGGGCAATGATTACAGCCTAACCTAATATTCCATCAGAACATAATGTCATATGCCAAATGATAAGACAAATTTAAAAATGGTAAATTCAAATTGTACTGAGCATGCCACAGTTGTCTACGTGAGATATATGACTTTAGAAAAAAGAAGGTAACATGGTGTTTTATTTTTCGTTTTCAATCACTCACAGGAACACATTGCTCTGGCCATTAGGCATTTTTAAAAATAAAAAATCTAAAATGACTTGACCGCCCCTTTCCCTCCCTCCCTGGGTAATAATAATATAACAAGGTCCGATTAGTTGTGTAAACATGTGACTGCGAGGAGTCGTGTGGGACTGGAGCTCAGCAATGCGTCCGATTGGCTGTGATCAGACCACGGGAGCGGGTTGCTGTCCTCAGTGCTGAAACCGCTGCTCGTTTTGATAATGTGAGGGCGATGAATCCAAACGCAGCGCCAGCCAATAAACACCAAAATGGACGATGATCTGTTCCAGCTGAGACAGCTGCCGTAAGTCGCCGTTTGTCATCTTAAGCCATATGGTTTTGTTTATTCCATCATAAACGTGACAGCCTGAGCGGCGTCGCCCTCTGACAGCCTATTCTTCCCATCGCGACTCTTTGATTAGCTTGTTGGATTCCAAATAGCTTGAGATTCCTCTAAAGCAACACAATTACATCATAAACATCGTATCTGTGCACTTATACTATCCACACATCTGATTAAGTGGAAAATACCGAGCAGGTTAAGGCTCTGACAATGCGGGTTGTTTACCAGTTTCGATAGGAGGAGACTAGTTTGGTTTAGATGCACATCTTTGCTAAAATGTATGAGATGAATCTTTGCTTCTTAACTTCGTTATTGCTGTTTTGACGCTGTGCACTGTTTTTTTTTTTTCACTTTTTTTTCAACGATAAAAATCCGGGCCCATGGGCGTCTTAAGAAATGTTCTTATACAGCAAAGCCACTTCCAGAATCAAATATTTCATTCATCATGGAATAAACCTGGAATTGGAAGAAGCAATGTACTTCGATATCCATTTTAATATACTCTGTGATGTATTTCTCATTAAAAAGCTTGAAAATGAAAATACAGGGGCTCATAGCACAGATATTCTAGACAGCACAGTGGTGTGCAGCGCCTACACTTCCCTGGTCTAATTACAGTGATTAAGACATCACTATCTTTCTTATAGTTCCCCTACACACTTATCCTTAACAAGCTATCTATTATCTACAAATGGGAGGAGGTTTTTTCTTTCCTTTTGGGGTTACTAAGCTTTTGTAGGTTTGCCAAGCTGTATACATTGTCAGCTGGCATGATGTGGTTTGCCCATAGGACAAAATCACAAAAACACAGCCAGAAAAGGCTCGTATCACCTAGGCAACAGTTCCTGACTCATCTGTCCACCGTTTTGCAGTGCACTGGCCTTCTGGAAGTTCTCTGACCAAGAATATTGTGGACAATTTCATCCTGGACCCTTATTTTACATTATTGCCATTTCTTTGTTTGTTTATTTATAATAGTGTTGTCAGGTTTCGTCGCACAGGTGAGAGTGCACGCTCTGAGGATGAAGGCGAAAACCAAGAACAGGGTGTCGGGATCGATGCCGAGCAGACCGATATGGAGTCTGTGGCACTCGCAGATGGAGCGCCAGTTCCCCGGGAGTTTGCTAATCCAACTGATGGTACAGTAACTTCTTTACTTTTTTTTTCATAACCATTCTTCGTAAAAGCTCATAATCCCACTTCTATCTCAATTTCTAATCCCAGTCCTTTCATGATTTTCACATTTCTCATTCCTTCAGACACATTCATGGTGGAAGATGCTGTGGAGGCCATAGGCTTTGGGACATTTCAGTGGAAACTATCTATCCTGACTGGTCTGTCCTGGGTGAGAATTTCCCTTTATAGAAAATACATTGACTCCATTCCAGGCACCGTGTGTGTGTGTGTAAGTGAGTGTGCATATTGTACAATGAATGTTAATTTATTGTGTATCTCTGTTTTTCTGCCTAATGGTGGTTTGTTCAGATGGCTGATGCTATGGAGATGATGATCCTTAGCATCTTAGCCCCACAGCTGCACTGTGAGTGGCGATTGCCAAGCCTTGAGGTGGCACTGCTTACATCGGTAATGGCTCTCTAATGTCACTAAAGTGCTATTGCTTGTGGTGTTACATGGTCATCCTGAGTGATATCGATAAAGTGATTGTTGATTGTTTTGAAATAGTGAGTGCTTGCATAGATTAGGGACAACCATCGATGAGAAGCATTGGGGCCCTGTTCCAAAACCCCAAAAGCTTAACAGTATGTAAATATGCACAAGATGATGTGCAGAATATCAGCTATGTGTTTTAGTGAAATGTAGTTTGAAATTCTATCAGACTTTCATTGCCATTGTTTTTTTCCTCAATGCAGGCAGTGTTTATAGGAATGATGATCAGCTCCTCCCTTTGGGGAAACATATCTGACAAGTACGGCAGAAAGACAGTAAGTTCTGATCATTTAATTTAATGTCATTTCTCTTCTTTGTACGATAAGTTATGCAGTATTTGGGTTTTAGAGGTGGTAGAAAATTGCCTCTCTGGGTTTCAAGCATGTGGCTGATACCAGATAGCTTTTGGGAACTATCAACGATCACATGTTCTGACTTGACCCATTCAATAACTCTGATAACTCTGATTTATTTCGCTGCTTGTTGTGCTGTGATCATGTGTGCTCACAGGGTTTGAAGATGAGCGTTATGTGGACTTTGTTTTATGGCCTGATGAGTGCGTTTGCACCGATATACGGCTGGATCCTCTTCCTCCGGGCACTGGTGGGTTTTGGCATCGGAGGAGCCCCGCAGTCGTGAGTATCTCTCCATCCTCTCTCTAACATCCCCGCCCCC
>OMOW01102938.1:0-10687 GCA_900312555.1 Lamprogrammus exutus | reverse complement strand
TTGTTGTCTTTGTGCTGTTTGCCATTTGCTGGGCTCCACTTAACCTGATTGGCTTGGCGGTGGCCATAGATCCGTCTCGCGTGGTTCCACGAATCCCCGAGTGGCTTTTTGTGGTCAGCTACTTTATGGCCTATTTCAATAGCTGTCTGAACGCCATCATCTATGGCTTACTCAATAGGAATTTCAGGAACGAGTACAAGCGCATCGTCACCTCCGTTTGGGTGACTCGACTTTTTGTGACGGAGACTTCACGAGCCGCCACGGACGGCAGGAGCGTAAGGAGCAAGCAGTCACTGCAGCCGCCGCTCAACAACAACGAGTCAGTCAGGGATCGGATAAACAATGAATGAATTCTCAATGTAGAAATGCCGATGTGTGAGCCTGTGAAGTGGCAGATCCAGTTTGTATGCAACATATAAGGGGTTGTATGTTAAGAGTATCATAAGTACCAGCTGAAACTGGAAAACATGTCCTGGTTCCCTCCTTACTCTCGACTATCAGTACAGAGAGCAGGTGAATATTATTATTTACTCACAGATTTGAAGAGTTATAAAAATTAATACTGGGTTCGTACAAGTTTTCTTAGTTATTTATACCCATTTTTAATGGAGGACACATTTTATAGATATTGCTATGGCCATGGAGAACTGAGCCATGCAATTGCAGCATCGAGCCAAGCAGCTACATCTGACTGTGGCATTCATATTACATTAAAAAGGTAATATTTTTAATGCTTGCTGCCGAGTACTCTGCTGCGTATTTCAGACATTTGGGTTACCATTGATAAACATGCTGTGTTCCTATAGTATCTATAAAAGCCTCAAATACTTTGACTCGCCTCAAATACTTTGACTCGCCTCAAATACTTTGACTCGCCTCAAATACTTTGACTCGCCTCACCTGAGGATCAGCAGAAGAGGAGATAGTGTCAGTCTGTCAAACTGTACCAGATTTTAAGTAGTGACGGCTGTGATGACAGCTACAGTAGGAAAATAGATGTGTGTTTTTTGCACTTGTGTGAACCTGACTTCAACGTGAACGTGAGACCTGTGTGGTACATCAGGCTTGCTCATGCTCATTCGTAGGGGCACAGTTGGCCGTGCCTGTGGTGGGAAGCCAGCAGAGGGATCGAGTCCTAAACCAGCAACTTGTATTGGTCAGTGCAGGTGGTAGGGATCTGACCTAGCGTGAGCCTCCTTGCATTCGGCCACCCTGGGAAGCCTGACTCCCACAGGTGAAAAGAGGTAGTAAGTGCACCCCGCCTCGGTAGACAGAGCGGGGGCCAAGCATTGACAACGAATGCAAGAGCATGGGGAACTGATCAGTCTGAAGTGAATCCCGAAAAAAGGACAAAAGAGCACATCTATTTTCCGTCGCTTTAACGGTGCTCACTGCCGTCGCTGCTGAAAGTTGCCATCATCTATTTGATGGATTTTGACATGGTGACAGCAGTGTGGTCAGATTTAGAAGAGGTCTGACCCTTGTAGAACTTCAACGAATTCAGGGCTTCAATGACGATAATGGATGATTCAAAGCAAAACATGATGAAAACCAGCACCAGCCCGTGTAAAAGATCACCCTGTGAAAGCCCTGGAACATGTGATGTAGCAGGTGGAGGACACCGACTTAAATGCTGCTGCTGCCATTGCCTCAATTGTGCGTGACAGTTGTACGTTAGTTACACGTGTGTCAAGCCATGCTTGATACTGTGTTAGGGTTAACAAGCTGTTGTTAACACTGTTTTGCAAGTCACAAGTAATTCCCAAGTCCAAAGTCAAGACAGCTCATTGAGTTTTGAGTCCAAAACAAGTCGTAATGCGCTCTAATCAAAATGTATTGCCAGGATAATAATTTGTGGATGCTTTCTATAATTAGTATTTATTACTTCTCTGATAAACTATAATTTGATGAAAACACACATACATGTGACTCTTACAACATAATATTTGTGTAACTGTGCAATATTTAATTTTTGATTTGGGGAAGGTATCGAGTACTTCTGAGTCAAAAACTCTTTCAGACAGACAGATGGACAGACAGATGGATGGATAGATAGATACTGTAGATAGATCGATCACCGTGTTCTCCTATGCAATTTGGAATGCGATGGCCGGCGCTACCAACACTTTTGAAAACACGTAAAACTCAAAACCTGCCAGATAAAACAGTGAGATAACCGAGATATCTCCTCATATTTGACTTCACCGCATCATCCACAATAACTGCTCTCCAGGTTACAAAAGGACCAAGATTGATACAAGTTCAGGGTGGTGAGTAAGGAAAGGAGTCATTGCTTCGAGAAATGAAATGAATGTAAAGTGAGCCGCATAGATTGAACTACAATGCCACGGTTTCCTCTGCCTTCTACATCATCAGTAGCTATTTTTCAGGTTTTCCACTGGGAATTTTATTCTTGATTTTTCAAATATTTATGCTAAATTAAAGCCTTGGTGGATCATTTATTTAGAAATTTATGCACTTCTTTTCTAATAAGAGTTGAGAAAAAGCAAAATGTATATTAGACTTAACTTCAACTGTCGTTCAAAAGCTGTGGATTGTTGAATTATAGTTCATATCTTTGTTTCCATCTCAGGGGTGTCGATCAAATATTTTTTGGTGTTGTACCGTTCTCAGAAACATTTGCAGTTTGTAAGCTGCCATAAACAAGGGAGTCTGAAGACACTTTAAATGGATCTTTTGTAAATTAGTGTTAGTGTGGTTTTTAATTGTGGTACAGTATCGTTAATGAAGTTTGTTCAAAAGTGTTTTTTTTAATTCCTGAAGTTCAATAACACTGCACAATTATCTGTACCATATATTGTCACATTGTGCTTAACCTCCCTTCTTCCACTGATGCTACGACAGCACCAAAGTGCATCTAAAACACCCTCAGAAATCTGCTGTGCGTGTCAGCTCGTGAATCTCTCACTGCCAAGATGTTTGCCAAGAACAACAAAACAAGCTCCTCGTAATTGTTTGGATTTCCACATCAATTCATCTTGAAGTGCGTCTCATGTAGTGTTCTGACTCAGTAACATGGAGTGGGGGCTTCTCCTGCTCCAACACTTCACGTAATCTTCCTCTGCTCCGCTCCTCACTCAGCAGGGAAAAAACTTGATGTTTATTTACTTTTGTTTGTGAACTCCATATCTTTAGCAGTATCTATGACTAAATGATAAGCGTAAGAGATAACGTATTGTCAGCGGGTGATTATCGTGGAATAAATCCCCCACACCTCGGCCCCCTGATCGCCCTGTCCCGCTTACTACATAGCTACTTACCAAAGAAATAAATCATTTCGCACTGTACATTAATTTTAAATTATTTTATAACTAATTACAAACTTTCCGCTGTGCAAAATAGTGCCATTGTCATTACTCTGCACTAACCTCGAAACTGTATTGCTACGTAAACGATGGAAGCAGAATCAAACCTACAAGCTAGCAACAGAGTAGCAGCCTATTTAGGGTTAAAGTTAAATGTAATTAAGTTGGATGAAATGTGACATTGTCGACTTTTGGGTTGTTGTTGTTGGCATTTTGTCGCTTTTCATGTCGGCAGGTTGCTTGGTAGCTGTAACAGCACTGCTAGTTCGTAGCTCGTTGGGAGGGCTGAACTCTTAGCCGAGTGATACAAAAGTAGCTAGGCTATGTGAAACAGCAGCAAACCCTCTACCAGTCTGTTATCAAGTTCAAAGGTCATTATTTGGAAACTTATTGACTGTAGAAGGCTGCGATTGATCAATCAGAGAGCAGTTTAATAAAGATAGATCACCCACTCCTGAGCGTGTTCCAGATGCTGGGAAAACTCTGCTCCCCAATCCACTCTGCTCACATGGTCTGGTGGAAAGCAAAACGTCCACCATGGCAGGAGAGAGAGAGAGAAGAGAGCAAGTCGAGTTTATTTGTATTGCCCAGTATCACATACAGCGCCTCAAAGGTCCTGACCCGGCTCTCAAAGCAGTCAAGGAAAAACCTCCTTAAAATACCTTTAACATATAAGGAAAAAAAGTTAGAAACCTTATGAGAGGGAAATCAAACAGAGATTCATTCGCCTCAAATGGGTTGAGAACCATTGCTGATAAGAATCATTCAGGGGTCTATTTTGAAACCTTCGCAGTGCTTTGACGCGTGAAGAACGCATCGATTAATATGAACAAAATGGTGCAATTGGCCAAGGGAGAGTAGAAATGGATCAAACACTCGCTAGCCTCATATTTCATGCGTGGGGTTAAACAAGTGTAACAATGTACAGAAGTAAAGGATGAACCAAAAAATGCAGCTTTTAAGGCAGTTCACTTACCAGACTGGATGTGTCTCCATAGGTTTGACCTCAGTATTATAAGGTTCTATCATTTAACGAATTAAAATGAATGAGGCGCATGAGTCAATGAAGGAGGCTTTATGTTCTCGTGGGGTTATCTTTGTATTTTTCAAATTTATGGGTTTAAACTTTAAACTTTAAAGCCCTGTGTCTGAAAACGGGTCTGGGGGCAGATAGAACCTTAGAGTACGATTAAATATTCAACACACGCTCCCGACCGTGTTACACTGTAACAACGAGGGGAGAAATAAGAAAGCGTAATGTTTCACCTTTAAAGGACGGGCAGGGCACAGGAGGAATGTTTGGGAGTGAGCAGTGTCGTTCTGGGTGCAGAGGAAGGTCGACGGAGGAGCGCTCCTAGGAGAGGTGGAATTTAGATAAATATAGGGAGTGACTGTGCTCAGCCCGACAGCAGATTTTGGAAGGTCATTCCACGTTTGGGGAGGCAGAGGAGATGCCGAGGTCGGTGCAGGGGAAAAGAGCTAAGCAGCAGGCGTGAGGGCAAAGAAGACACCAACTTCTGCAGAGTGTTTAGATGCACTTGGTGGAGGAAAGAGCATGGAAGTCAAAGATGTTGACATGCAGTAGCTACATGGGTTATGTGTCTACCATGTGAAGTTATTGATTAAGCATTTAGAGTCCTTTAAGGTTGTGTTTCACCCCTAACATACTGCCTTACAGTCAGTACAATGGTGTCAAATTTTAAAATACCACAGCAAGTGCCAAGTATTCTGTTGAAACTCCATCCAGCAGACTTTGTGTACCTCCAAACCCATTCTGTTTTTTGTATTCTGAACAGTGATTTATACATTTTAAAAAAAAGCTTCTTCTGCAACATCACTCAGAATTGCTCGTGGAGAGCTCGGGAAGGAGACTCGTTTGCCAAAGCAGAAGAACAAATATTCTCTTTTATCCTCTGTGATTTAATTTGTATCTGGCCAACGGGAAAATTATGCAACTGCGTTCATTTATGTTCCCTATGCTCACCGTAGGCGTGCTGACTTTGTCTCCTTTGTTTCGCTGCATAGCAGTATGGCACGAGTGTTTCTCCACCCATTCATTATAAAAACGTTGTCTCCCGCAGGCTTTAGGGCTTGAATGCAGTTTAATCGGCTAATAATACATGATTAAAAACCACAATAAACTAATTAATATGCTCTACTGAAAGAGGGTCACAAGCCGGTTAAACAGAAAAAATTAGACAAATTAAACAGATTTCCACTCTCTTGTTTACATTCAGGGCTCTATTTTTAGACTTTATCAATACTTTGATCCTCTCCCTCGCTCCCTTGCTGCAGCATTGCTCAGCTCACTGACTGGAAATAGGCCAACGTGTTATCGAAGTACAGGACTAATCAAAAATTAAGCTTCCAGGGCAGGCCAAGGACGTATGGATTTGTCTTCCTGGGTGCATTTCTGGAAAGTTTTACGAGGCTATGATAATCACAACCTACTCATGCTCCCTGCTATATTACACAATGCGAATTAGGAAAATAACAAAACATAACAAATGATGTCCCTTTTAATGACTTATTTTATGACTTATTAACCGCTGGATATTGCCAAAACTAGTTTAAAAAAAACCAACCTGATTGACCTTTTCTGTTTTAGCACATATAGACGTGGCAGACAATGCTGCAGGCTTCCTGAGATTTATTGCTCAAGTGAAGCGAGAAGCTGCAGCACACTGGACAGTTTCTCATAACTAAAGTTACCAGAGCTATTTATGGTTACAAGTGATGCAAAACAACATATTAAATTAGGTCTGATTCAACAGTGAGGCTACGCATATCTTTGCAATCATGGGCAAATGAATTATTCAAACCCTACAGGTGCTAATAAAGTCTTCATCATCACACAAGAACACAAGCAGAGTAAAGTGTCTCTTGCTGAGATTTTTGTATGCTGGTATTTATTCTGAGTGCTGCGCTCATTGAGGCGACACAGCCAAGTTTCTGCATCACTGTATACTGTAAATCCTCTCTCAGCCAGAGCAGATTGGAGTTGATCCAAAAAGAGGCATTCCCTGTACTAACTACAATAAAGAATAAAAACACTTTGATTTATGTACATTTTATTAAGCCTCACCAATGCTGCCTTTATTATTAAAAAGCTAACTAACAAACTACAAGCCATTTCCCAAGCTGTGTGGTGTAATACAGGGCGATGAAGCAACGCTGCAATTACACACATAATCTGCCAACAAAGCTTTAAATATGGGACAGATTTTTGCCAGTGCTGCGCACAAACCTGGCAACTTTAATGAACTCTCTCTCCCCTTTACCACCACAACATGACCTACATGTCTCCATGGCTCTCAGAATAGTGAACAAGAATCCTGGCTCACGTCTAAAGGGGGTTAAGGATGTAACCATACCGTTCCATGCCTTGCTCTCAGCTGGCCGTAATTACTTTCTGTGTCATTATTGGGTTATTGCATAACATAATTGCATCAACTCACAGATAAACACAGAAAAGGATGCGAGACAGATCAAATTACGTCAGGAACCCTCACAAAGATAAAACTAAAATAAGCCTTGGGAACATAACTGAATGCAATTGCATTATTCTGCCATAGGGAAGATGATGACACACCACAGAAAAGTGAAATTTTGTTTCAGCAAATTGTTTGCTCCTTGTTAATGACCCAGTGTATACATCTGCAAATATGTATACACTGTGGAATATGGAACCATTAATGAAAGCTGAAATTAATGAGCTGTTTAGTAAGATTATTTGCAAAGCACAAATCTTTGTCATGTGATTCATATTTACACACTGTGGTGTCTTAATTACAACTAGCCAAACACAGGTAGCATCTCATTTTGCCTGAATTCTTTTGCTATGTTCACATTACAGGCTGAAACTTTTTCTTCTTCTTCTTCTTTTTTTTTGCCGCATGTGACACTGATCTGATTTTATCTGATCAAGAAACCTAATCAGATTTGTGTTTGCATCAGTGGTCCTACTCTACATCTGACTCATATCTGATCACTGGCTATGCCACCGTTTTGAGAACAGGCAAGTTAAAATTCATGAGGGAACCTCACAGTATTTGACTGTAATACAAATGAAGTTATTTGTTGTTGTTCATGAGCACGTGTGGATCAATGTGACCTCTGACCTAAAAAAGAAGAAATCAGAATTGTGCATTCAGGTCTGTAATGTGAACATATCGACATGGATTAAATACTATTGGAAATGTTAAACAAGCATTTCGGTCCATGCTGACTTTATGGTGTTACGTAATTCAAGCAGCAGGAAGATGAAGTTTACAACTGAGGTTGTATCAAAAAAAAAAAAGTGTGCTAACTGATTTTACTATTATTAATGGGTGTTGTGAAAAGAAATGTTGTAATGTTCTCTTGATTTCATGGTACAAGTGAGTCACCAAATTAAACAAAGCAATTAAAAAAAGCCAAAACATCAAAGATCGAACTGCTTTTGGATTTCAGGCATTTAGCTGATTTACTACTGTGTCTTCTGTTCCACAGGCTGTGTGGATGTGCATGCTTGTCAGTTTGTTATTTCTGACCAATGTTCAGTGACAAGAACTCCAGAAGGTGAAAGTCACAATGATCTTAGTAACACGATCCAAAGGGATTTCTGTGGAATGTAATGGAATTTGACATTTTAAAATGCAAACGGCTTGGATGTGACGCTGAGTCTCGTAAACATTAATTTTGTGTAAAAAAAATAAAAATATAATAAAGATACACATTATATGACATTTCTTCTGAAACTAACTACTGTGGGAAATAAAAGAATATCTAAAACTGGAATTTGCCAATTCACATTTTTCTCAAATTAACATCTATCCACTTTTTCACAGTTTCTCTCCTGCCCATGATGCACTGATGTAATCTCACAGTAAAGTCATACAACAAACATCACATCAGCATGTAACTGACAACTGTGGTTGGGTTATTCTCAGCTGAAAAAAAGAAGAAGAAGAAAGAACTGCATGAGTAATCCGAGTACTCTGAGAAGTAAATGCAGATTGGATTTTTATCAGGCTGGAAGTGATCCAATAAGGGACTGGAAATAGGGATTATGACTGAGAAGGGTATGGGGGGGTGGGCAGGAGAAATTATTACTTGCATGATGAATAATTACGGGGGATGATATCCAAATGGAGGAATTGGCTCGGCCCAGCAATCAATCTATCTCAAGTGCGCACAACAGCGGCAAGACGGAGGGAGTCGCAGGGCGGGGAAGGGAAGAAAGCGAGACCTTATTGAAATGAGACTCAGTCTCAAGTAAGTGATTCAATTTTACAAGCATGCTGCTGCTATTACACAGTGTAAATTACTTTCTCACGCAATCCTTTTGACACATGGAAGATTTTGATCAAAATGATCATTTCTGGGCAATGTGTGATAACTAATTTTTTAAGTCTAAATAGGTGTTTTGTACTTGTATTCCGTTTTAGCCTTCACAGCCTCACACATCAAATTTGTCCTTCTGATTAAAAGAGAAAAGGTCAGGTCAGCTGATGTAAAAGGCTCTCAAGTATAATCATTTTGTTGTACTAAATATTGCTGGACTGCACTCCACTGCCATTCCCTGACATTAAGGTGTGAAGTCCAGAAATCCAAAAATGAAATACTTCTCATTTTCAACTGTAAGCCATGATTTGAAAGCCTGGTTACTGTACTCTGAACACTTAACAGGCTGATTGATTGCTTTTGCCTTTAATTATTTTCATCTCATGCATAACGTTCACTTAATTCGCATCTAATGCGTGGATTAACCAATTTAATCCACGCATTAGATTACTGGAGAAACATAAAAATCTCTTAAGCTTTAGAGAAGAAATTAGATTGAGATTGGCCCTCCTTTATACAAATTAAACAGATTTACATAATTTCATGAATCAGCCATGGATAATAAGGGGACATATGGATTCTTAGCAATCTTAATTTCATTTTAATTGCCTTCTTAGGAATTCAATTAGCTTATTTTGTTTTTATGGGATAAAAATATGTGGGTCAGGGTTACTTCTTCTACTGCTGCTTCTAGTTCACAAATCGTGACCTTAGTAGTATGAGATTCTATCTTCTTCCCAAAAAACAACACCACAAGAACATAAAGCATTCTTCTCTGACTAAGTTTATGTGCTTAACTCATTTTTGCCAGAAGTAATGCCAGATAGAACCTTATGATACCAAGGCCACTAAATGTGTGAACAGAAGATTACGATAGGAGCCTCCACCCAAAGCTTTTGACTCTTAATTGTGTGATCCATCTTCCATTTCTGCCGCCAACAAGCTCCCTGTCTGTTGCGCAACAACAATTACAGGCACATCAACACTTCAAACACTCAGCAACTGGCACAAATACAGTGACGAGCTGTAAAGGACCAAGGAAGCCTGAAGAGTGTCGATAGCTGCCAAGACGTCCAACAACGGCCTGCAGTTGTCATGACAACAGACGATGGAGACACAAACCCCCCTCTAAATCCAGACTACCAAATAACAAAAACTGTAAAGCAGCAAAGCGTCCATGCTTATCAACACTTGAGTACGCAGCAGTGATTGTGCATTGTGCTCTAGTTTCTCCTCAATCTGTCAGGGCTTTGACTTTAAAACTTCTATAATATTGCGATTAAGGCAATAAAGCGGCTTACACCTTACGCCTTAATGCGATTGAACACAAACTGAAGTATGCTTACGCTGAGTAACAGGCCTAGATTGTAGATTGTAAATTGATTCATTAGGCCATGTAAAGTCTTAATCAGAGCGATGCCCCTGCGTGCATTTTTCTCAATGGGCAAACCCGCCTCGACTGCCATTACGCAAAACGTCATGTATACATGGAGGGTGGCAGACTTTGTGCACGTAAGCGACAATTGCATTTTTACCCACAAGGCAAAGACGGAGAGACTTAGGAGGAGTTTTTATCCTCAATCAACACGACTCCTCAACTGCAATGCACGATGGGCTATCTACATACCCCTTTCCCCTCCCTCGCACACTCCTCTCGGCTTCTCACACAATCGCTCTCTCTCACGCACTTATACTCACACCCACTACACACACACTCATGCACAGTCAGTACTCATGTGCAGTCTCCCTAAACAGTCATCTGTAGCTGCATTTGCACTATGTACAGTACTATTTTACACAACTTTATTAATACCTCATGTACAAACATTATCCTGCTCTTGGTTGGTTTGGTCGTGAATAGATTTCATTGTGAAACATTTTTTAGGTCTTTGATTTTTTTAATATGTATTTTAAGAAGCAAAGTCTGGGAACCTACCAAAAAAGCATTTCATTGTTGTTATACATGTATGACTGCTTGTGACAAACGTTGAAACTAGCAACCTTTGCCTCAAGGGCCTGGAAAAAAAGATGCGGGG
>OMOW01102936.1:0-10272 GCA_900312555.1 Lamprogrammus exutus | reverse complement strand
TTTGAAGTAGAGGAGGGGAGAGGAGAGGAGAGGAGAGGAGAGGAGAGGAAGACGCTCAAAAGAAGAAGCATGCCAATGTTGATGTTCCTTTTTCCTAAAATGCTGAGCTTGGATTCCTCTCAACTGACCACAGAATATTCCGTTTTCACTCCAGTTAATAAACAAAACGACTAATTACACAGCATACTGTGCCGATTCTTAAACTTTTGTATTCTTGAGACCAAATGTTTTGTTGATCTCGTGCTTGGACGTCTTGTGCGCGCTCACACGCGTTCAGTGGATGAGCGGCCCTACAGTATTTTACCACACTGAAGCCGTGGGAACAACAGTCTATTCTCTGCAAGACAATGACTGGGAGGAAGCTGTGCCTGTGACACTTGATCGGTCTGCCACAGTTACAGCCACACACACACACACACACACACAAAAACTCAGACTGTTCCCACTGTTTGATTGGCAGGACTCCAGAGGCTCACACCTGCTTTAACTGCTCTTACTTTCAGAGCTGTGCGAGCAGACAAGAGATGAATTTTTAATAACTGTCAGTGTGTGTGTTCTTGTATCCTCACATTCATTCATATATGCACGTCTTGTGACTACCACCGCCGGATTTACCCTTTGATCCCAGCGCTCTAACATCATTTCCCAGCCACCTCTGGGTCTGAATACATTGGACAGCACATGGTAACAATATGTTATGGGGCAGATCATACTTCAGTCATGCTAAATTGGAGGTCTTCATTTGGAGGTGCTGGTCTGGAAACGGCCCTCTGCTCCCACTTAATTTCTCCTCTTCTTTTTTTGGAGGTGATAACATGCCCAGGGGCTGACGAGGCAGGGAAATTGATATCTGCATGAATGTCTGTGAGACACGGCAGAGCCACGAAACGTCAATCTGCTTGTCTCAAAGTCGACAGCAATCAACCACATCCTCGCAGCTGCATGAGCATGTTGCATTTACGTCAGCCTATAGGGAATCGGTAATTTAAGTGTTTTGGACGCATTTTGGACAGTAATACATCTGACAGATATCTGTGTTTAAGGATTCCATCATTGTTATTTATTGTAAAACATTAAGACAATCCATACAAGATGCTTTGAGGTAAGTAACCTTTAACCCTAAACCATCTTAGAGACATATCTTAAATAACTTTGCCTACTTGAACTATTTCTAATTCTGCATCCACTGGACCACACATTCATTCTCGTCCTTACAGGTCGACTACGCTTGCTGAGGTTTGGATGCAATTTATGGAGCAGGAACTGTTTTGCATAAACAGTTTGGAAATTTGCGGCAATTTCACTTTCTTCTGCCTGACTGCTGGCATTTTCCAGATGTGTAACAATAGATGTTTCCACATGTGCAGTAAGGGAGAAATCCAATATTCCTCAATTTTCATTTTGTTCTTACAGCCAGGAATTGTTTGATTCTGACAAGATAGCTTTCAATGTTAGAACCACGGAAGAGCAAAAGTCAATTTTGAACAGCAATGCAAGCCATTTCTTAGATTTTTGTTTTGTTTTCCCAGTTTAACAAACACAGATTGCATGTGGACTTATGGTATGTATGAGATTATCATTGTAACCCATGATTACACCAAGGCGGCTGAGTGAATGGTGACTGTCTGTTTGTTTTGTTGTTGCTGACATTGACCCCTGTCCTCCCTGATATCAGGAAGGCAAAAGGAGAATTTCACTGCTGGTATCATTAAGGTCACATCCTTGCGAAAATGGTGTGTGTGTAAATGTTTCCGGCTGATTGTTTTGTTTTGTCATATAATCATTGTTTCAGCAGTATTTTATCAAAGATTTGTCAACACATGCATTAAAAGATGTAATGGTCTAAATCACCTTAAACCAGCTACACATGGAAATATAGTCAATACAATATATACAATATATCAACACAAACAATCTATTTTGCATGTTATTAATGTCTAATTTTGACTTTTCAACAACTTTCATCTGGATACCATAGTGTCTTTTCACCTGAAAAAGTTCAAATATTTGATAATGTGTGAGTCAAATTGCATCAAAATACACACAAACAACAGACTGCACACCAACTTATCTTTAAGAATTGTACTGAAACAAATAACAACAGAACACTGAGATCTTAATAAGAATTCACTGTGTATTGACAGAATATAGAGCTTTTATAGTAATTCATAAGATACTGGATTAAGGAACTGAAACAAACAGAAAAGATTAAACTATATGAGTTATAAGAAAATAAACAAAACAAGAAGCAAGTTATTGCCAGATTATGTATTTCATAATGAAATGAGGGATTGTTTGCTGCTGTAATTACAGAGGTTTATATATTTGGCATTGAAATATTTGCATGATAAATACAGTGCAGTATTATAAAATGTATTTCCTTGGCTTTATTAAATATTGAGTGTGATAAGTTGTTATAGTCATAGCTGTTATGATAGCTAATATGTGAGCTTTCCTAATCTCGCGAGATCCCGTGGTTCTCGGAGCTGGAGCCTGGCACGTGTGCTGCTCTTTTTTTAAAGTGTGGCTCTCAGCTGCCGAGGCGGATGATGATGATGATGGCGGAGCTGGTTCAGGGACAGGCCTCGGTGGCTCAGCCCGGAACGAAAGATGACTTCGCAGACGCGTTACGCCGGGTCCGACAGGTAAAACCCTGTTCAGTGAAGACACGTTACATGTTTTGGAACCACAAACGTCGTGTTTCGGTGCGGTGCAGAGCAGGACTTTGCTCCGGCGCACCCAGGACCCCCTGCTCCAAACAGTCCTCATGCACCCAGCGAGCTAGCAGGCTAGCGCTAAGTAGCAGAGAGCATAGCTGTGCGAGCAGATTAGAGTTTACACGGACATAAGGTCCTCTACAAACAGTGCCAAGGCTGTCATAACGATCAGCCGAGTCGTGCATGACGCCAAAAATAAAGGCCTCATATTATGTCGAAGTTTATGTAACTTTACTAAGTTAAGGCGACATACTGCAACCTGTTGTCAAGTCACAGAAGTTAGTTAGCGTAGCTTGCTAACTTACTACAACAAGTTGGACCACTTGCAGCTTGACTCGGCCCCGTGAGTCGAACATTTGGCTCAGAGACGAAGCCAAACTAACTTAAACGCTGTCTCACTTACTGACACGCTGTCAAGAAATTAGCTCGCTGGTTTTGAGGGAAGTTAGCCACGGTTAAACTGTTTATTGCTGCAGTTGAAGGGACACAGAAGCTCGCGTCGAAGTGCAAGATATTAAGTTTCCTTATAGTTCGTTTTAACTAAGCAGAAACTATTGTGTGTAACGAGTCGTGGCACAATGATTGATATTGGTTGTCATGGGAGGTGGTGTTAGCTAGCTAGCGAGGTTGCTACTAAGTGTCCTGGCAGCACCATTGGAGTTAGGCCATGTAATAGTAACGTCATCTGGTCAAATAAGCCCCTCAACCCCCCCTCTGAAGCACACACGGGTTTTTCCACTTAGTGCCTGCGAAATAGCCGTGAAATAAAACATAATGTACTACCTGCACTTAAATTCTCACACACAACTGAAAGTGTGTTGTAACAGATGCCACAGTAACCGGTCTGAAGTTTGTCAAACTGCATGTGCCTGTATAGTCTGGATTAGTATTCACGACCTGTATAAATAGTTGTTTAGTAGACTCCAGCTGTCTCATTTGCCTTATTTTGTGTAACACTTAATCTACACCTGTTACTGTAGCACACCTTTGCATTGTTAATCCTCTAATTTGTATGACTTATGCAAATATCTTAAATTGTGTTGAGCCTGCATGCTGATCATTGTCTTGTAAATATGTTTTTGTGGTTGAGTTTGTGGACAAGTGTTATATCTTTTACCAAAAGGGATTCGTGATGTGCATGTAGCAACATTCCTCTCAAGAAATAGCTTGCATACCAAAACAGTTAAAATACTGAATGCACGTGGACAAATGGCAGAAGCACATGTCATTGTCCCGTTGGTTGGAGATCGTCTCATAAGGCCTTTTAAACCACTCAGTTTCCTTTCCTGTTAGCTGTGTGCTCAGTTCTCATTCAGATCATCGCACATTTGTCAAAACTGCCTGCTGCCACCCGCAGAGGAAGGTTCATCTTTGAACCTACTCAGAATATGATAGAGTTGCTTACACTGTTGTGTGTGTGTGGTGTTTGCTCCTCTTAATGTAGTTATAGTCGTCCGTCTTGCTGTCATTTCTAAAGCAAGCGCGTCTGTGTATACTGCTTCATTGTCAGATTATCAAGCTTTGTATTTGCAGAACAGTTATACAAGATGAGAAACTTGTCAGCCCATGACTGGCAGTGACAATGCTGTTTGCTGAACTTGTTTTTGGGTGAGTCCATGTGTGTCTGTCACCTTAGCGCCTGTCATGTTGCTGGAACTTGCACTGATCTGTACAATTTCCGATGCTGAAATACCCCTGTGCGTTTTGATTATGAACGCGTTAAGGTCTCGGCACACTACAGTGCAGTGCAGCAGCTGAGTTCACATAACGTAGCTTTTTAAGTACACGCGGCCTAGTTTTTGTTTTGTTTTTTGTAGTTTTTAGCGCAAGCTCAGACAAACACTTCTTGCCAGCGCCTTGACGCAAAGTTGAGATATTGGACAGGTGCGCAACAACAGCACAGGGTTTATATAGAGTTGTCAAACTGGTCTGCGGCAACTGGTTGGAGGCTTCTAACGCCCTGATGCGCGTCGCTGTGGTAGTATGCAGAGACTTTAAGCCAGGGGCCACCAACGCCTCTAATAGCTGTCTGTCAGAAATGACAACATGGGCGAAGGCAGGAGCGCTGTCTTTGGTTTGGTGACTCTCACGCTTACGGTGGTGCGGGAGCACGTGTCTTTGGTGCCCAGGAGTGGACGTCTGTCTTTGGTGACAGCATTTGTTGATATTTGCAGCAGTAGTCTATATTTAGATAACATAATGACTTTCAGTTGTGTGAGTGCCCAGCCTGACTGTGGTTACATGAATACCACTAGCAAAGTAATTCATGCTATGACATATGCACAAAAAGTGTGATATGACTTAGCATTTGTTGTCATTTTTGTCAAATAGTACATTTTTGCACATACTTTAGGCAGAGGCCCGTTTTCACCGATTTGTTTAGCAAAGACTGTCTTCAATAAGTTACACAGGCAGCTCCACAGTCCACAGTGGTGTTTACCATGAAGCCTCAGTGGACCCCGAGGGGTTTCTGCGATAGAATAAACAGTTTGCCACGGTTTCCCACAAAACCCACCGGCCAACATAACTCTAAACTCCCACTGACCCAACTGTAGCAGGAGCGTGTGTGCGCACACAAACACACACACGTTTGTTTATGTGTGGTACACCCAGGTAAATCAGCATTTGCACAAGTAAATTTAGGTCGCTTATTATTTACCTCTGGTACTGTGACTCACTGAGCTGACATTTTTTTTCTAGCCCAAGATTTCAGCCAAGTCAAACACTAAAATGGTCGGTGGCCTTTGATAACCATTAGTCGCTGTTCCTATCACAGTGCATTATGAAACGGAATAATGCTGCTTCAAATATAACTGGCTCTACGACACAAACTCAAAACAGATGTAAAGCTTAAATCATTGTGATGATAGACTTGATATCAAAGAGTGAGCGGGTAACATATTTTAATTGGCTGTATATTGGCACCAACAAACAAGCATTAAAAGTGGGAGTGTTTGTCTAATATTGTACAATAGGGCTGGGAGGTGAGATCAACTCTTTAACTAATTGCAATTCCAGAGACAAATTATTCTTGATTAACCGTGCTGATGAACAATCAATAACTTTAATGTAAAAACTTTGCATATTATTTTGCTAGTTATGTTTTTATGCCTAGTTATGCACAGACACATGTTGTTGAAGGAACAGAGCAAAGGCAGATGCTGCAAAGTCAACATGACCAGCTTCTCACTTTAAATCTAAAGTCTGGACTCATTTTGGATTTTACAACGTTAATGGCTAACTTGAAATAATCGTGGTAAAACAAGTAAGTGACGGGCCGCTGCAGTCCAGTAACGTTAGCCAACAAATGCTGAAAAACAAATCATCTACTAATTCTCAGTCTCAGAGGCGAAGCAAATAACAAATTTCATAGTTTATTTTATTGCTCAGAATCCATTTTTCCACCGTCCAGGTCATGGAGGCAGTATGCCAGGTGTCACCCAGAAGGACTTCGCCCAAATTGTGTTACTAAATTTCTGCTTTCAGTAACATGCTTTCACACACTTTAGCCCAGATGTGAAATCACATCACGGCGTTCTTCTCATTAAACGTGTGTGGCTTCGTACTGAACACGTAACTGCTGTTATATTTTGGATTCACAATTCAGCTGTTTTTGTTTAGTATTATTGCCTCCTGGTGTGGGACTGACTTTATTAGTTTGTGTCTTCAATTAACATTTCTAAGCAAGTTTCACCTGTTTAAGAAAAAAGTTTTAAAAGATCTGCGAAACGGCAATAGTTTAAAAAAAAAATCTAGTAAAATACTTATCATTTTGCCAACTAAATATTGTATTCTTTGGTGAAAAGTGAGCTTAGTTCAACATAATGTACCAAACTCAAAATGCCAACGTATAAACACGGTACATTTACATTAATGTTAACACCCCCCCTCCTCCCAGATTATTTGTTTTTAAATTGAATAACTCAAGCATCTAACAATCCATTGTGTTATAATGTGAGCAACCTCTGCCTGCGTTTCCTCACCTGCCATCCTCTCCCTCATCCAGCAAACAACAGAATTCCATTCATTTCTCACTCGCGCTTCAGCCTTAATCACAACACAGACGGAAGTCAGAGTAAAATGTGCCATGTAAACACACTGAGTGGGCATATGCGCAGCTGAAAAAAACAGGCAGATATTAGTGCAGACGCTCCTCGTGTATCTTCACGGCTATGGGAAAACCACAGATATCACTTGGAAACCTGGGGAAACACGGATTTCGCGTCAACTTCAAGCATTTTCCCGGGGCCTCGAATTGATCTACAAACCTGTTGATCTGGCATTAAAGCACGATGTACCTGCAGTGCCATTGTGCAAAACAGCAGCCTCACACCTGCTTTCCTCCTTTATTTCAGTTCCAGTCCTCCCCTCCAGTGGTCGCCTCTGAAGTAGATAATGATCCCTCTAATTTGTTCGTCATTGTATTTTCATATTGCAAAAAAAAAATTCAAGTCGGGCAGCAATCTCAATTTAGTGTAATTTTCTGAAATGCTATACTTTTCCATGGAAGGAGAGGTGGTAGATTAACGGCGAGTGGAAATTGCAGTCGGTGCTCTTGTGCGGCGGCATAACTAAAAATTTAAATGTCCATCAGTGGCGAACATGAGCGGCTATTTTGGGCGCGCAAGTGGCTAATTTTGAAAGCAGTTTTGCAGTCATGTTCACTCAGACATTGCATTACAGTTTAGCTAAAAGCCAAACAAATGTATAAGGACGTATATGTTTGAGATGTTGGAGAGGTTCCAGCGTTTCCAAGGAAACGTCTAGTTGAAATGCGTGTTTGAGGAAAAAAAATCTTCTGGTCATGACTGGAGAATTGTGCTGTTACTGCAAACATAAGCAAAATCTAAACATCTAAAACGCTACACAACAATTAAGTCTCTACAAAAATAAGCCCTTTTGAACTTCATGAAAGTAGTACCCTATTTATAGCATATCTTTTGTATTGGATGGTATTGTGCATATGTTGCTTTTGTCGTGGCCATCCCATGCGGTCACTATATGCTGTCGTGCTTAATAATGGAGGTTCTTCACTGAGGTTTTCGCCTTATGCCAGCTAGTAAGTTCGAGAACTGAGCTCACTTTTTGCTGAACAATAAAAGCTCATTCAGTAATTGCAATATAGCAAATTGTGTAGACTTATCAGATCAGGTCATTGAAACGGTGCTCAGCTGATCAAGAGGGACTTGCATGTTGGCTCGGTGTATTTTGGATCTCATCCTTTCCTGTACCTGTTTACACCTACATACCCACCTACCTGCTGCCTCTACAAATACGACTAACAGGCTGCATGTTCGATGATGTGGAGAGGAAAAACAGCAACGGTTGTATCGGCTAGAACTTCAGCTGACTAGGTGACTGCTCCTCTCCCCTGCAGCAGTGTACTTATTAGTGTTTGTAAAAGGCAAAACTTTGCACAACAGAATAGTGGGTCAAGGCTTAACCTCACCGCCAACTTTTCAGTATACAAGAGGAACAAAGAACAGTGATGAAACACAACACTGACAGTAAAATCCCAGAGACCAATTGAGAATAGTGTTTGAAAGGGAGTCTTATATATGAGACTGAAACTAGTAATGCAGCTGTCTGCAAAAATGTGTTTGTCATCTATGGCTCCTCAGACAGGGCATCCCAGATGATGCCTGGACAGGAAAGGTCCAATCACTTCTCGGCTCATGGCTCAACTTGAGAAACATCATGTCTGACGATCACAGCTGTTCTGAGGCCGAGGAAGGGTTAGATGCTTCTGTAAGGCGATGTCTTGGAAGGAAATGTATAGTTCAAAGAGATTCATCATATATCTACTTTTCACCTTTATTCTCCGTGTCCTACGGTGACGTGCTCCAGATGGCTGCCAAGATGGGAGGAGACCAGATGCCCAACATGAACAATTCATCTCCAGTCATCGACCCCTCCCTCTACGGCTTCGGAGGCCAGAAACGTTCACTAGACAATGGAGGTAGGCCTCTGGTATACACACATACATGTCTGCTGAATGTATTAACATATCTTTGCTCCAAAGCGTTCTGTCCGATGGTTTTAAGAATATATGAATGTGACTGCCGGCACAAGAAGGCTGCTTTTCATTGCCATTGTATTTTACATAAATACTTAATTAGCAGTCCTATTTTTATTTGCATTACCAAAAAGTTGACATGAACGGAACCACGCTAGCACCCCCATGATGATGACATGAACGATGTCACAGTTGACATGAACCACCCTAGCAACCCCAATGAGGTCACAGCTGACAAGAAACTACCCTAGCAACCCACCATAATAACATCATGAATGATGTCACAGGTGACATGAACAATCCTAGCAACCCCTATAATGACATCATGAATGAAGCAAAAAAAAACATTTGCGCCATGCTGAAGAAGCGACCGTCACTGTCGGCAAGCTGCAATGCAAAGCGCCCGAGATTGGCTCAGGCGAACGAATCTCCACAAAAGTCAGGTAACAATCACCTAACGTTAACGCTACGTCATGTACGTGTTGATCAGTTAAGCTAGCAGCTACATAGCCTTACTACGGTGTGTTACATAAATGTTATTGTCGGACAAATCAGCTAGCTAACGTTGTACTGAAAATTCTAAACTAACGTAATTACGGACTGGCTTACAATGTGTAACCGAATGTTGTTGTTGTCGTACATACTTGGACAAATCAGTTAAGGTAGCTAACAACGAAAATTCCAAACTACTACGGACAAAGGAATCAATAATTCAACACATTGCTTGCTGTGGCATTTTAACAGTTGAATCATGATAACAAAATACTTAAGACAGTATTACTGTAGCCCAGTGGTCGCCAACACAGTAGCAGCTCCCCAAACATTTTGTAGAATGAGGTCGGTCGTCGCGAAACACAGGACGCTCTGTTCAATATCTCAATATTTATAGCCACTATTTTAAATATCCACTTGAGCAAAGTGCCTGGTCAAGTGGATATAATTCATTAAACTAGATTGTCAAAAGGCTTTGGAGCTTTGTCTCTCCTGCTCAAAAGTATCGCTACATGTGTGACAGGCAAACCACACGGTTCATCGGCCACGTTTACTGTGTAGGATAAATGTGGATATTGTTATATATAGCTGGCTGCAATCCTCGTAATTAGGCATTGACATTCACATTCGTGTCCATTTAAAGTATTGTGAAACATTTCACCTGACTTCAGTGTTTCTCCTCCGTGTGGAGGTCACCTGAGAGTGCAGTTCCAAATGAGCAGAGATGGGAAAAGTACACAGTACTTAAGTAGAAGTACAGATACCTGTGTCAAAAAATACTTTGGTAGAAGTACTGATTCAACTATTTACTCAAGTAAAAGTACAGGCTCTGAAATTTACTCTAAAGTATAAAAGTAAAAAGTATATCGCTTTTTTGTTTTTTTAACAACTAGAAATAACAGCCTCACAGTTCTTCCTCATTAGATGAATATTCAAATTTTGTTTGTTTCAGAAGTTTAACTGCTGGACACAAGATGTATCCTACTGTATACAGGATTCAACGGGGAATTCTTGTACGCAAGAACGTCGTGGACTATAGGTTTGCAC
>OMOW01102934.1:0-13422 GCA_900312555.1 Lamprogrammus exutus | reverse complement strand
GGTCTGCGAGATATGAAAAAAACCTCTCCAAATGTGCCATCAGTCTAAACGTCACTTACCAGAATATAACCTATGGGGACAGAAACCCACTTTGACCCCATCTAGTCCCACCGGTGCCACCACCAACGTGTAGCCGCTCCCACAAGTGACGTTGTGGATGTCGCAGTAGTTTTTGCCAATTGCATTACAATTGTAGTTGGAGTCTGTCCTGTACAGGTCTACTGCGTAGCGAGAGGTAGTAGGGTATGAGGAGCGCCAGGACACCCGTAGGGAGTTGTCGATCAACCGATAAAGCTTGATGCTTGTTGGACAGCAGGTACCTGTAAGAGGGTGATTGGGTATTGAGTGGGTGCAGATGTCATATGATGCTCCAATCAATTAGCTCATACACTGGTATATACAGTACATTACTTATCATCATTGGTGGTGCATAACATAAGTTTTGAAATCATTTTTCTGCTCTCCACTGAGCCATTGACTGCCTTTGACTGCCTTTGACTGGATCAGAAAGGTCATTAGTGTGGCACTTTGGTTCACTTTTTTGGCGGGTTTGTTGGTTTTTGTTGCAAAGTAATGCGGTTGCAAGCTGGTACTGTCAAAACAAAAGCATTACTGCAGTCTGAAATCAGAATGTTTGGAAAATGGTTGACATTAATGATGTTGGCATTGAGGTATATGTAATTTGTACGTAATGGGACCAAACTTTAAAGTGTGAGGGGAACACACTACAGCTTAAACAGCTAATCAATCAGTTGACCGAAAGAAACTCAATGGATTTATTTTAATTACTGATTAGTTCATTTACTCATTCATTAAACAAAAATGCCAAACATTTGGGGGTTCCAGCTTCTCTGATGTGAAGATTTGCAGGGTTTCCTTGTTTGATATTGTAAATGTAATCCATTTGAGCTTTATGTAGTGTTGGTAACACAAAATAAGCAATTTGGAGACGTCACTTTATACTCTGTAAAGTGGAAATGGGCATATATTAAACTATTGATGTATAGAAATAAGTAGATAGATATATCGATAATGAATATAATTGTTAGTTGCTACCCTACCTCACACCCTGAAATGTCCACCCTCCATGTGTATATCTATGTGTGTTAAATGTATAAATGTATATATTTGTCCTCACTGGATGAGAATCCATCATATTTGCACTGTGACATGTGTCCCGTGCTGCTGATGGCTTCCAAGCTGACACTGTAATGGGTGCCACAGGTGATGCATCCCATGACGCAGTGGTTGTCCATAGTGTGACACTTGGCGTGTCCTCGTGGGGACGTCAAGCTGGTGATGTAGGAGCGAGCGCCACGGGCAGGCGACCAAGACACGTTGCTCATAGCCTGGGTGACCTGCTCCACGTCCACCAATGAGGGACAGCAGGGACCTTAGGGAGTAAAACACAGAGTAGAAGTCAAATTTGGAGCTTTTATTGTTGGATTAGATTTGGAATTGAATCTTAAACAGTTTAATGTGCGCATTACTACATAATGATACCTGTTTCTAGCCGCATACTGTAGCTGGGCAAACTTCGCCCCATGGCCGTAATGGCGACTGCCGTGACCTCGTAGGTTGAACCACAGGGCAGCTCTGTGAAGATACAGGTGCTGGATTGTGTATCGCAACTGTGTACGTCAGTGCGTCCAACAGCGTTGACGGTGTAATTTGTGTCGGGGTTGTTGGGGGTAGTGAAGAGGACTAATACTGTGGAGTTGCTGATCTGCGTGAGGTTCAGGATCTCTGGTGCGCATGGAGCTGTAGACAGCAAATGGAGACATCACATCAGAGACAGATCCAGAGTCAGAAATGTCAATGCAGTGTCGTTTCATGTCGTACCTGTTCGTCGTGGGGTGTGTCTGGCTTCATATTTAACAGATTTACCTGTGTGTGGATATGTGTGTGTATTTGTGATGACAGATGCCACTCTTATCTATCTTCAAATACCTGTCACATGTGTGTGTGGCGAGCAGGAGTGGTTGCATCCTCGTATCTCGCTGCAAGGCCTGACCACCACTGAATAAGCCGTGTCACACCTCAAATCCGACAGTGCACACACGGGTGCCGTGTCGTTACACTGGATGAAATCAACATTTTCTGCCGCTGTTGTCTCATACACGTCCGCCCCTCTGACCGGCGTCCATGAGATCTTCAGGGTCTCTGTAGAAATCAGGTTTATGGAAACATCCTCTGGACAACACGGAACTGGGAAGAAATGCAAATATGGATGAGAATAATAATAATAATTTCATGCCAGTACAGTATGACAATGAACTTGCAGATACTTCAGATGGGCTAGAGTGAGATAACCTAGCAAAGTGAACATTTGGCACATTTTACACCTTGCTTTAATATACGTTTTTCATCACCCGGACAACACATCTAGATGCAGATCTCATGTTAATGCAAAATGTAAATGGGGCCTTAGTGTGCTTTGTTTTTTGTTAAACATTATCTTACTTTAACATCATATAACATAAGATTATCTTCACATTGTGATGCAGTTACAAGCAGGCACTATTGCCATCTCCCCTCGTGTGTGCATTCAAGGAAACTAAAACATCTGAAATTGAACCATAATCTCCCAGGGGGCCTTGCATTCATGAGTTTTATCAATGCATCAAACTCTGAAGAGAGTCGGTGAGAACATTTGAAGGCTGGGAAGATGATGCATTTGTTCTTGTCGTGCATCCAAAACGTTGCTGTTTGGCAGCGTCCTAGAGGATTGATTAACATATTACAGGGAAGATCTATGTCTCTCTGCACTGGATTTTTATATCAAACTGAAACTAATGGAAAGCAACAGCTGCATGGAAGGTAAGAACACTACAAAAAAGATGTATTCTTTGCATAATGTTTGGCTGTAATGTAATGAATACTGAAGGTGCTAAATATGATATAAATATAAATATTTGACTTGTACAGACATCGCTGTTGGTATGTGGGTGCCTCTGTGTGATGGACGTACTGGTGGTGTAGTTGCGGATGGGTGCATGAGGGCTGGCACCGGCCCGGTTGTAGGGGAGGACTATGGTGAGGTAGGTATTGCCACAAAAGCACTGGAACGGACAGTTGGTCTCAGTGGTGTTACACCACTCCTCAGTCCCTTCGTCCCTCTTAATAAAAGCCACGTAGTACTCCGCCATATCCACTTCATCCCATTTCAGCAAGCAGTTGCCTACCACGGGCTCTTCCACCCAACTATCTGGGGGACATGGGTCTGACGAATGGAGAGAGAGAGAGAGAGACAGAGGTTAAGAAATTGTGAAACAATGTATGTCTAATGTAGGATTTATGATATGCCAAATACATACAAATATGTTACATCTGCTATTGAGTGCGTTTGATATACCCACATGTAATGTATTGTTCTGGTTCTGAGGGGCCGCTGGGTCCAGCTCTATTATAAGCTGTAACAGACACTGTTTGGTTCTGGCCACATTCCGCTGGGGTGATGAAGCAGTAAGTATTCAGTGTTGTACAATTTAGATTATTAGTGGTCAGGGCTGAGTAATGGTCAGCGCCGCGCGCCAAAACCCAGTACACAACGATCCCAAGAGAGCGACCCGGGGTCATCTGGACGAGGGTCACGTTAGGCGTTGGGGGACCTGCAGATTGAAAGACAAACGAAAGGAGTAAGAAGATCAAGGAGAGACCCTATCTATATCTCTCTTTTCTCTTCTCTGCTCCACTACTATATATAAGCAAAGACTGATTGATAAGTTCTGAACCTGACACATAAGGTTGAGTAAGGGCAGTGGTATGTTTTGTTGGTGTAATTTCATTTTTATTTTTATTTTTTCATTCAAGCTAGGTGTTTACAGCTTATATGTTCCAGAGGTACCCAAAGCTCTGTGACTTGTACTTGATTATTATTATTATTATTATTATTATTATTATTATTATCATTATCATTATCATTATCATTATCATTATCATTATCATTATCATTATCATTATCATTAATAATAATAAATTTTATTTTTATAGCACACTTTAAAATCCAAAGACATCTCAAGGCGCTTCACAACAGAATCATTATCATTATTATTATTATTATTATTATTATCGTTGTTGTTGTTGTTATATTCCTTGTTGTATGTCTTTCTTCTATACTGGTTAGATGAACTGGTTCATGCTGTTTTCTCTCTGGGGGTTCTTCTAATTCTAAATTTTTGGGATCTTTTAGTTCCTGCCATTTTCATGCTTACGTGTAATCTGGCATAAAGTGAAGTCATCTCCGGGGCGACCCTCGGGGTCCCAGGCTGTAATCCTGATGCAGTAGGTGGTCCCTGAGTCAAGGTTTTCAATGGTTTCTGTGGTTGCGGTGGTGTTCAATTTATACCGTATGCTGGAACCCTGCTTGAAGATGTCGAGGGTGTAGAGGACAGCGTTCTCCACTGCGGACCTAGTCACCAAGATGGTTGAATTGCTTGGAGAGCTTGTGTTCAAAGCTGGGGCCTCCAGCACTGCAAACAGGGACACATAGAAAGTAATCAGCTGATCAGTTAGAGGTAGAGGGTGATATGGTGGTTTAAGGGGTCGATTTAAATAATTTGCATGATGAAATAGACAAAGGCTGATGCATTATTTCTATTCCCCTCTGCCAAAACTTTTTTGAGAGGTGTGAAATGGAATCGATTTCGCTGTGATTATGTTACACTTAACTTCTCCTTCGGGAAGGGAGACAACCTAGTTCTCATGGTTTCCCTTTCATATTCTGAGAATTGTAAAGTACGAACGGGTGGATACAGTTTCCACCCTACTGTATTTGCTGCATAGAGTGGAGAGGCTGTAACAATGGGCGGTGAAATGACATGCCGCTAAGGCCGGTGGAGTGAGATAACAAGCTATTGTGATGGAGGAACAGCAGAAAGGCTGTATTTCACTCTTCCTACACTGATTACCATCTTAAGTAAACCGCTTCTAATCTGTCTGGGCAAGTGAAAGTGTAGGATTATCATGAAGTCTGCTGATCCATATTGTTGCATTAATATAATCTGTGTTCAATAAGATTTGGCTCAGGAGATTTCTGATCAGTCTTTACATCTGTGCGCAAAGTTGGATAATTATGTGTGATCTCCTATACCTGTTTTGGCCTGAATGGGGTATGAGGGCTGGCTGCGCCCCCCTGAGTTGACGGACATGACACTAAGGCTATAGTCTGTGTAGGGCTGGAGCTGCAGGATGGTGCCAGGTGAGCCGCTCACGGGCATCTGCAAGAAGAAATCATAGTTCAGTGTCTCTGCCCTCAGGATGTAACCGGTTGCCCCAGGAACCTCAGTGAACTCCACAGTGATGCTGTGGCTCTGCTTGGAATAGGCCTGCTCGATGACGGGCACATCAGGAGCTGAAGGGCAGCAGACAAAAGTGAAGTCAGGCAGATAGATACCAAAATTAAAGATGTTTTATTGTGTTAAACAAACACAGTGTTTCAAAGTTTCATCCTGTCACTGACCTGTCTTCCCTTCAGTCTCCTCAGTGCTGAGGACATTGAGAGCGTTATTCATGGCCTCTAACAGCACGGTGTACACAGTGTTTGATGAGAGGGAGTTGACTGAGCCCATCACTGTGTTGCCGCTGAAGTGGGCAAAGACAGACGGGCCTGGAGAGTTCTTAGGGATTGCCGTGATCTTGTAGGAGCTGGCACCAGCATGTCTGCTCCACTGCACTGTCATACTCTTAGACGTCACCGTAAACACTGACATAGGGTCGCCTGAAGGAGGCAGAGAGGAAAGCCGAAATCATAAAGTCATTGAAATAGTTTTAGCATTGTTTGTACAAAAGGCTCAAAACTGATGAAATATGTACATTGGTGTCTAATTACTATGATTTTCAGATCATAAAAAAAGCCTTTTTTACCAATTTGAGCAGCACATATCTGAAAAGAGAAAATTACGTGATGAAAAATGACAGGAAATACAGCGTATTTATGACAAGGACATCATTCCAAGGGTAAAAGCTATGGGCATTTCACAATATATCCTGAGACAAATTATGCCCTGTATCATATTCTGGGAGCATGAGAGGCAGCAGACTGCACATTACCTTCACTCAACACAGATTTCAGGGCTGCTCGGTGCAGGTATTTCTTTCAGGTCTGAATGAATTTGTCTATTGAGCTAAGGTTGGGCATGCCACACACACTTGTTGACAGCAGCGACACTCAAAAGAGCTCGTGTTCATATTATGTGAAAGTCTTTACATTACATTTGTTTCGGTTGTATTAAATATAAATATCATCAAGAGATACATGCCAAATATGTGCACTGATTCTGAAGATTTAAGAGTAAAATCGGTGTCTAGGGAGAAAATAATGTCACTTACCTCTGTTAAAATCAATAAAAGTAAAACTTTTAGCATCTTGAAATGTGTTTTTCCCATCCCTTCAGTGTTTTCCTGCTGAGCTCCTGCCTGGAGGCGAGATGTGTGATGCTTTTTCCGAAAATGAAGCAGCTCCAGTTTAAATTTGACTTGTTTTGTTTTTTTCCTCAGACAAACCGACAGGTCCCCTATTGTTTCAGTGAATACCAAAGAGCCCAGAGGCTCTAACTCCTCCCCTTAGGGGTGTTCGGGTGGCCTGTCAGGGAGGGGGGAGGGAGCTCACCTGTGTTAGGATGAGGATGTAAACTTGTATTATAAACTATTAACCTTTTATTTTTGCGATCAAACTTTAAAAATCAGACTGGTGTGTTGTGCTGTTTTCTGCCTTTTAGTCTTGAATTTAGTTTTTCACCAAAGCCAATATGCTCACATCTTAGTTTTAAAAATATGCCGTTGCACCCATTTCATAAAGAGATGATTTGATACAAGTGATGACCCACTTCTCTGCTGCTTTGTCAGGAAGGAAGGTTTTATTAGCTGTTTACGGTTTCGCCCAGGTGATATTTGATTTATCCAGGTTAAAACATCACTGATACGCTTTGTATGATACACAAAACCGTTTTTCGATCAGTTTTGTCCTCAATTTGTCACGCACACAGAACTATGTCAGGTCACCAGTAATGTGTTGGTTGGTTGTGAATAAAGAGATTTAGGATATGCAAATTAAGACAGTTGCTTATGTGGCATATGTGGGGTGTGATATCTCACATTTAAGCTAAATCTGATATTAAATGTTGAAAATTGTTACAGCCTGAAAATAGTCATAGTGAAGAAGTTAAATGTTAAATAACTATATTGAAAACATTATTTTCTAAAATATCATTTTTCGTAAAATTTGCTAACATTTGTTAAATGTTATTTTCTTACATTTATCAAAGTGGCAAAAGCTCCTTTTGTTTAATGAGTATTTAGCTACTGTGATTGTTATGACATTTATCAATCAAATTCAGTCAATCAAATTAGAACATACATAAAAGGTGACTCAGAGTGCTTTCCATAGATTTTGATTAACAAATGATTGATCGGAAAATTTTCCACATTGGACAAATGGAAATAAAACTGACATTAATGCAACATCTAACATCTGGTACCCCATTTAATATATACAAAATACAGCCATTTTAATTACCTTGATATACAGAATAACTGATCTGCTAAAACAGCTATGATGTATGAATGACAGGAGTGCTTGTGTAACCACATATACATAACTTTCATTTGAATAAGCGTTACCTCATATACTACAAGGAGCTTTACCGTACACAGAATAATGTGCAGTACTCATTCATCAGTGCTAATTGTTACAGTCAAAGGCAGTGACTCATGAATGAATGGATGAATGGAAGGTTGGACTAACAGCTTCCTATTCCCTGGTGTCTGAGTATCAGATCCAATTTATAAAGATGGGCAGGGAGCGTCCCTTAGGACAAACAAAACCCGTCTGAATCTGTCTAATCTCTTTATTTTTGGGTCTTTTATCTGTGAATGAAGCACAAAGGAAGGAAATGGATCATATTTAACCACACCCCCCACATGATCCATGTCTTCCAAAATAAAAGAGTTCAAAGCACAAAAATAAACACAAAACAAGAGTCAGGTTTCCCAAATCTCAACTCAAATTCTTTTGTTTACAGAAAAACAACGCAAATGGTCCATTGGTGGCATTTCACATTCAGAAACCTTGAAACATATTTGATAAAGAAACATCTTTAATGTCAAGACATTCAAACATTAGACGTTCAAATGTTCTACTGTAAGGCTTTGATTTATTGGAATAGATTTTTTTTTCAATTCCATATATTGTTTTCAGAACTTGTGAGTCTGGTTTGTGGGTTTCATTTTCTTATAGTTAGAATGAAATATTTAGATCCTGAAGTGGGACCCGTTTTCTCTATTTTCTCCAACATCTAACTTAAAATAGAAGACGTCCTGATTCCCAGTAAGGGAATCTAATAATCTAATAAAATCATCCTTCCTTACTCATGGTCAGTTTGTTGAGTATCAGTATTCTGCTGGCAACAGAGTAGCTAAACAGGAGCAGGTGTGTCCATGCACAGACAGAGAAGCACAATAGAGTGTTTTGGTTGATTAGGTTGCTCAGGGGCTCCTTGGCAGTAGTAATGAGTGAGGGGCGACCTCATTCACTTTCTTCACCCAGATTTATCTTGCCAGTCTGGGGATCAAACCAGCAACCCTTTGGTCACAACAGTGCCAGGAATACTAAAAATGTAAATAATGTAAATGATGTAAATGATTTATGTAAATAAAAATTCATAAAGAATAACAAATAAAATTGTGCAATTTGAATCTGCAGAAATGTTCGTGCAGTCACACAAGGATATTTTCATGCAGCTGGTGATCTCATGTTTGTGAGCTTCCTCTAATGGCTTCAGGTAATTGTGAATCAAGTTTCAATTCATGATTATTTGAATAGCCCAGAATCACAATAACAGTCTCAAATGGTTTCACAGTCCTGTTTTAGACTCTAAAAAAAGTGACAGAAACAACAACAACGCAGTCCTAAATAAAGAAAAATGGAAGAAATCAATGGGTCATCAAGGGAGAACAGGTAACAAACTACTGTTGATGAGCTTTTCTTTGTTGTTATTTGAAGGTTCTAGGCTGATTTCACCATGATTATGACCCAAGTTTGAAGAAATGGTACGTGACCAGCATGGAGGAGTGACAGAACTTTGTAATCCTACTCAGAGCTGAGGGTGGAGAACACTGGTGTCTTTTTCTCAGGAGAGAAAGCAGTAGATCAAAATACAGTGTGCTGTTTACACATGCAACCACACACGCAGACACACACGTCAGGAAGATGACCAAATGATTTTATTTACACCCCTGAGGGAAGATTGAGGCATCTGCTTCACACCTGTGCAGAGTGTGTTGTCAAAGCGACTATAACTACCTTGTAAACTACCAAAAGCTTCCTTAGTGCACAGTACAGTTGACAAATGATGATCAATATATCTATATTGAGATATTGACATTGATCATGATTTTTGCCAATGATGATTTGATGCGTTTACTACAATCTTTTGTCAACATCTTTTGAACTTGAACAGCTTTTCAACTACAATGGACAGTCAACATTAAACCCTTCAGTAATGACATTAATCTATAGTGAGGCAGCCTAAAACTGGCTGAAGCAGCAGCTTTGTGGTTGGTCACAGGTGTGCTGGATTCTGTTTATCTGTGCGTGAATGGATTTGAGAGAGGCATGAAATCGTGCTTCTTCAGTGCAAAAGTCTGTTGATGCCTAAAGGTGAGTGAACACCGAGAATCTCATCTGTTCCTTAAACAATCAGAAGGGACAGTTCAGGAATGTTGTTGGGACACATCTCCTCTCCTGATACCCCTTTAGAACAACAGGGAAACTCGATAGCCCAAAACAAGAAGGGAACACAGGGAAGCACCAGCAGGCTGCGAGGAGAGAAACACGGATACAAAGCCATCCAACAGAAACTGAGTAAGAAGAGAATGTGTTGTTAGTACCCACAAGGCAGCAGGGATGGGCATCAGAAGCATCAAATGAGCAAACAGCTACAGGGGCAAAAGCTGATATGCATTACAACTAAAGACAGAAAGGGAATTTCCTGAAATGTAAGTGTGACAATCTGACCCAATTCTAATTTGATTAAACTTTATCTCATTTGCCCCGTGGTTGCTTGTGTACAGTGTTGAGTCGCCAATGGTTGCATGGCAGAAGGTTCAAGTAGAATAAAACAAATAGAACAAAACAATGCACTGTCATGAGCCGCTGTGAGAAATCTTAAGTTTATGGTCATGACTCCTACTGCACCTAAATGTCACAGCTCATCACAATGGTGCCGCCTATTGGTGAAAACTTTTAAGAATAAATAAGAATCTATGGAACATATAGATTACCAATTATTATTGTAATATAGTATAGTAATGTTGATGTTTTATTAAAATTACATCTCAGTCATTTTGTCCACTCTCTGTATAATAGATAAGATGCATTTGGTATCATTTGTATGCGTGTGTGTGTGTATGCCCAGATTGTACTTGCAGCCATCAGATGTCTCAAAACACAATTGTGGCAAGGTATTCACAAATGAAATGGGTTTTTACTAAGAAATTGTTTCATTATTGTTCTCTTAATTAATAATAAGATTTTGATCGTTGAAAATAGCCCAACCCGTCTTACGTGCAGACTATGTACTTCTGTTCTTACATAGGTTTCAGTAACTTAGTGTGCTCATGCAGTAAACTACTGCACTCAATTTCAGTACAGCACACATGTGCGCACATGAAGTGGTGAGGTGGTACTTCATTCAAAAAGTTCGAGAACTACACATTTCAATATTTCACTGCTTTTGATTGTAATGCAATATTTAGTTAGCATTTCACGAATGTGCTTAAATATGGACAATTGTAGTAGTACAGTTATCATCACTTATACCCTGTATTTCATCAGACTGTTTTCCACAGTCTAAACACGATGTCAGGATTTACCAGGGAGTGAAATTGTTTGGGAGATGCTGGCTGATTTTAAACAATTATGCTTTAAAAAAATAAAAAAAATAAGCTTAGACATGTAAATCCCAAATCCCAAATAATCTTACAATATTCACGTAGAATTTTTGACATCAAAGTTTTATTTTTACAGTGTGATTTCAGGCTTATCTAACTATTGTAAATATATAGTAGTGTACAAAAACAACAACACAACTCAGATTAATTTACGTAAATAATCCAATGTGAACCAGATATATTCTTTTATCAAACAACAAATCTACAAAGGCGTCAGGTATCACATGGATTAGAGGGCTGCCACTCACAGGATACACTGAGCTGTACTCCGGAGGTCATAAGTCATGGTGCTTCCTGCCCCCTAGTGGCTGTAAGTTCTGCGTCTTCCTGTGGAGTTGAGCCTTGGCCAGGTCAGCAGACAGATGCTTGGCCATGCGGTCAGTGGTCCTCTTCATGCTGCGAGCCATCTTGATAGCTTGGTCCAGAGTTCTGCTCATTTCATCCTCCTGGGGAGCAGAGACAGACTCTCCATTAGGCGAAGAATGAAGACCTGTTACTACAATACACTAAATCATATGTTTTGACCTGACAGTTGGTATTAATACATATAGGAAGACCCTGTGACGCCTGCATGTGGATACCTTGCTTCCTCTGCGTCTGCTGGTCCTGCCGCCAGTCTTGGAGGGCAATGAGATGGGGGACGGTGTCCTCTGGAAGTACACATCGCTGGGCAGAAGTGCTGTATCTGACTGGCTGGAACGTTTCCAGTGATGTGTCAAGGAGTCCAGTGTCAGCTCCCTTAATTTATAGCTGGTTTAGTGAAGAGTTAATGTGAGCACAGAAAGAATGATTCCACTTTACGAGAACTCAGTCAGTCGAGGAAACTGCTGATAAATCTGTCTGAAATCCGGTTACCTTGCAGGGAGGCTGCTGGAGGAGCCATAGTTGACCTGGAGGAGCGGCTTCTGGAGGGATGGAGCGGAGAGGACAGACCACCTCTCCTTGGAGTAAAAACTCTCCATGACCGCTGCTGACCATGGAAACACAAACAGCATAAACTCGGATACACAACTCTGCACGTATTTATTTTGAAGTTACAGTACTGTGTGATGATGGTGGCGGTGCCGCCCGACAAATTAAACGACATAAGCAGCTGCTTGGGGCCCCCATGATGGTCAGGGTCCCCCCATGGTAGTTTAGCCATTTAAAAATAGATTTTGATGGTGTTAGAAATGGGTTTATACTTTAAACAATTTGGAATTTATTGTAAGATTTTGATTTTGCAGCAATCAGTATCAACAGTTGAGGCTGGCAACCAGCTTATGATGCTGTGGAGAAACAATGTAAACAACATGCCTGCCTCTCTTGAAAACACTTTATAATGTCTATTTTTCTTAAATGTAGTAGTTTGTGATACAATTTTGTCATTTCATATCAAATATTTATTTATTTAGGTATTTATTTGAGATGTTGTCAGTTATATGTGGTATGTTTAGAAAATGTATTTCCTGGGATATCTGATTAATTCGTATTAAAATACAATGTTACAAGACAAACTATTTTCTTGTGACCAGGTTGAGGGGGGGCAATTTCAAAGTCTTGCTTAGGGCCCCTAAAATGGTAGGGATGACCCTGGATGGTGGTAACAGTTTATATTGACACTGACATTATGTGACAGCTGTTTATGCTCAGGCTGTGTTTGTCCATTGGGAACAAAAAACTTTGTCACAACTGTGACAGATGTGAATGTGACAATAGACCCAGTTTCTTCCCCCACAATCAAACTAAATTGTTGGTGATGCTTACTCTGTGGCCTCTGCTTGGCGTTGCTGTAAGAAAGGCCGTCTTTACCCTCCTTTAAACTGGAGCTGGTCAGCACAGAGGTTTTAATTGAACAGTGTTCTTCTGACCCTAAAAGGTTGATATATTAGACACATTCTGTCCAGTTTGACCCATGTAACTGGCTATTCAACACACATGGCACATCCCAAAGATCTCTCCTCCTCTCCTACCAGGAAGGGAGAGGTAGAAGATAAGAGGAGAGTTTGGGAGGAGACATTTTGGGGCTTTTGAGATTCCCTTAATTTGAAAAATAATTAAAGGTCTGACCTCTGTTGGAGTGCAGTGCCCCTTTAAGTTTATGTTGCACGTCAGGTCCAGTGCACCCACTGCCGCTGCCTCTCCTGCTCCCTACAGGGGCATTGTAGAACTGCAGCATGATCTCAGAGCAGGCTGTGTCATCGCTGTCTGTATAAGGGAAGCAAATAAATAAAGCCATAACAGATAACGTAAGAAAGATCTGCACACACACACACACACACACACAGATGTACTAATGCAGAGACAGGGAGTATATTGTAATATTGGTGTACCTTTGATCTTGCTGGGGTCCAGGTCAGAGGAAATCCAGTCCTCTATCTTTCCCAAACTGGAGCTGGGATTACTCCCGTTCTGTCTGCTGCTGGACTGCTTCCACAAACTGACCAATAATTAGGGTGTGCCCACTTGACACACCCCCTTCCCCTGTACGTT
>OMOW01102931.1:0-12054 GCA_900312555.1 Lamprogrammus exutus | reverse complement strand
CTTTTTTCTTTTTAATTTTTTCTTTTTAATTTTTTCTTTTTTTCTTTTTTCTTTTTTCGTTTTTAGTGTGCAATACTTACTTACCTACCTCAGACATAGTTTTGTATTTTCTGCCTTGTTTATATTGTTAATAGTGTTTTTACCGGAAGTGCTTATTTATTATCTTTTTTACTGCTCTTAACTTAGTCTAGTTCGTAGTGATGCTCTTTGATAGATACTCTGTAGTTGACTATCCACTTTGCTGCTGTACACTGCAAATTTCCCCGTCGTGGGACAAATAAAGGATTATCTTATCTTATCTTATCTCTTATCTTATTCAAGTAAAGTACATTTCATTTCATTCACAGATTGAAAGTCTATGTTTAGAATCTGCTTCCCTACATCTACTTCCCAATTGCCAGCAGAGCTGTACAGCTGTGCATATTGCACATTAGGATTCCTCTGAATTCTGAGATATAGCTTCCTTCAAAGATTTAGCTTCTGAACTCATACTCGTTATTAACTATGACACCGCCTCCTGTCAGAGTTTAATTTTATAAAATTAATTGCTTTTTTCTAAGCAAGTTTGCCCTTTATGTTTGGATTACAGATTGATTGCTGAAAATCGTAATCCCTCTCAGAGTTCAAGACACTTTGCTTCAGTCTGTTGTAGCTCATCAACTCAGAAAGTAGATCAAAATAGTTCATTAAATGCTGCTTAGTAGATTTGTAAATGTTGCAGAACACAAGGTATTGAAAAAATATTTCTACTCTACTAGCTGTTGTAATGACTCCTTAGTCTTTGTTTATTAGATACTATTAGTGAAGCTTGAGACCTTAACTATGAAATGGTCAGTGGAGGCTTTGCTTTCTTCTTTGTCTTTTACTTCAGTGGTGTTCTTAGGTTCAAGGTTATGGGATACAATGTGACATGTACAATATGTTTGGCATATATGGCAATAATCAATGTGTTTTTCAGTGGCTCTGTTTTTCCACAAAAGAAATCCCATCCAATCCCACTTTTAACACAAATGTAACACTAGATGATGGGGGGTTGAAATTACAGTTGGATTTTTTTTGTAAAACATTTTAAATCTTATAACTACATTAAACAAACTCATCATATTAAATTGGGATTTTTTTTTTGATGACATTTAATATAAATAACAGGAACATTGCAGTTGAAAAACCATATTCCTTGAAATCAAATTCAGCACCCCATGTGGGATGGTTTGACTGTTTCCTTTAGGGATAGTTCATGTGTATGCCAGTCATGTGTTGACATTTTAGTTTGAAAGTCACTGAATAATGGCAGTGTTCTGATGCTGCAGCCTCCCCAGGCCTACAGGGGAGCTACAAGTGATAAGGATTGCAAGACCTCGAGGAAATGGCATTTAAAATTTACAGGGAGAGAGGAAAAATGCTCTGTACGTTTTCACATTACAAGTCATGCTTGCTCACCATCTTTATCAGAGTCCACATCTGGTCATTTGAATATCAATCTGCAAATGTGTTATGACCCCAAAATGGATCTAGGGGAGGAGGGGTGGTAACACATTACTTTCAAAACTAAAAGAATGCCAAAAACTGGTAAAGGCAAAAGAATGAGGTTTTAATACACCAGATCAACTCACAAAGCAAACGATACAACAAATCAGGGTGGAAGCCAAGTAGCTTTGGGGTGGCCCCGGCCAAAACAACGACCAAAAATCCCAACTCTATCTAGAAAATAATTACATCTTACCTTCTACCTATTATCAAAAGAAAATACAATACTAAAACCCCCTCACTAAGGAAACACAGGCAAAAAAGGGGGGCAACAAAAAGGCAGCACACTCCTACGATAGGCTTATCACAATATCACAGAGTTAAGTGGAAACAGAGGAGACAAATCAGCAGTGCGTCCATGCCTAAGGTCATCATCTCGCGACTGGAGCGTCACCAGCCATTAATATGCTCCAGTCTTGATTAAATTATTCCTCTAAGCTGGTTACGCACGCCAAACCTCCAGGAGGCGGACCTGCGCACTCAAGAGGAGAGGGAGACACACACCACCCTATGTAGTACGGCCATACACATAGGGACGTAACAAAATGCAATTGTATTTCCAATCCACATGTAACATATTGGTGTAAGGCAGCTACTAACTTTTGCAGAGTTGTAGATAGAAACTCGTGAAATATGCATGGTTTGGATTGTAGATGACAAACAAGCAGTGCCGGGTGCCATTAATTTGTTCTGACAAAACTATCAATGGCAATAACAGCAGCTACATAAACTGCTCGACTCAGCTTCTTACAGCATCTAACAGATCTATTTTGAAAGGTTGGACAGAATAAATGATATATTTTGTAATTTACTGGCCTCCTCCTAAAGTCAATATTATATGAAGAAGTGACATGAAAAGTCGTTGGTAGATAGATAGATGAGATTGATGCCTATGGAAATGCATCCAGTAATACAAAGCTATTGGTCTCAAACTGCCCCGAAAGCTTTGTTTTTGATTAATCCTTTTTCTCCATAACATGTTGATGTCATCATGAAACACCTTCCATTACCCACCTACACACCAAGACAATACCCAAAACCACCACAATTTCACTCATTGTGCATAGCCATAGCAAGGCCATAGCACATCAAAGCAGTGCAAAGGTTTCAAAATAGACCCCTAAATGAAAATAAGAATATGAGAATCTGTGTGGTTTTTCCCCTTTAAAAAAGATGCCGTTGAGCTGTTGTTTTTTTCCCTTTTACTCCATGAACAGGGTGAAATTATGGACTTTTCTAGACTGTGTATTTGTTTTTTCAATTTGTGCATACAATAGCGGGCTTATCTTCTCCATTAGCTCATGTCACCCCACTCTCCTTTAAAGGACAGTGTAAATGTACAATATAAAAATTGCAGAAGCTGTGAGATTAAGGCAGCAGTAATAGAGACTTGAGATACAAATGGTTATCTGTGAGTAACTCTGCATTTTATAAATACAGCATGTTAATGACTAAAATCTAAGACTGAACTGTGGCATAGTTCATGAAAGTCTCTCTAATAATAATTCAGAAATAACACACACAATCAAGATACAGTAATTGAGAGCCTCTAGTGTTAATAATTCCACCATCAATTTCCATATTGCTTTCCCTCATTCCATGTTCTAGCCTTGAAACATTCATAACTGCATACTAATTCAGGTAAACTAATGCAATAGATGGCAAAAGAACAAAGAAAACAGAGGTATTCGTGTGGTTGTGTCACAAGTGCAGTATTTTTTTATTATACAGTAGTTGTAGCTTTGATCAGTTCTTACAGGAGTTTTATGTTGTGTTCTGTCTGCAGTTGCATACATTCTTCTGCAATCCACCCCCATGCTTCTGTCACATAGATACAATTGCATTTGCTTCATTTTGCATTCTAAACCAACCCTCATTCTCACTGCTATTTACAAATCAATACAGCTGTCCTCAACAACTCATGGCGATCAAGTCAAGTCAAGTTTATTTGTGTAGCCCGTAAAATAAAAAAGTAGTAAAAAAATGTTCTCTCTGAAATAAGTTGAAAGTGACAAAAAATAATTGGCATCCACCATTCTTTATTCCATATTCAATAGAACTGACACTGTGCTTTTGATTTTCAATGTAACGTACTATTTTGAATAATAAAACAAATGAAAATGGCCAGGACAAAATTATTGATACCCTTTACCAAGCGATAATAAATAATTGGATTGTAGTGATATTTCAAGCAGACTATTTTCTTTAATCAGTATCACAGGTGTCTTCAATCTTATACTTAGTCATTCAGCCTATTTAAATGGAGAAAAGTTCTCTCTGTGCTGTTTGGTGTCACGTGTGTACTAAAGTCTCAGCATCTGGCATGCTGAGGAACGGTCTCATCCTGGCTATATTGTGGAAATGAAAATATGCAGTCTTGTTAATATTATTAATGTGGTTACTGAGGGTGAGGTCTTCGTCAAATGTTACGCCTAGGTTTTTTACTGCCATGGAACGTCGAATAGGACAATTATCACAGTTTATTGAGATGTTCTGAAGTGTCAATCTGCTTCTTTGGGCCTGAGATTACCATTTCAGTTTTGTCGACATTCAGGAGCAGAATGTTCTTTGTCATCCAGCCTTTAACAGCTAGAAGACAGGACTCCAGGTTGGAGAGCCCTGAGTGATCGCCACGTACATTGTAGCTGTCTACAGACCTGCTTTAGTGAACTGAATTTATTGCATAAACCAGTGGGCCAATTTGTCATGAAATCTTTGTTTTAGAGGAAAAATGGACTCCAGAGTATCATGTAGTAAGGAATTCACTTTGTCTGTTATCCTGTCCAGTGAGTCCTTTTTAAAATTAAGAGCACTGTAAGTACTCATTTTGCGTTGGTCAGAAGTGATTACATCAATTTGAAAGAAGATGAATGTGTGTAGGAAAAATAAGAAGAATTTGCCAGGACTAAGTCAAGTGTGTGACCACATACTGTATGTGAGTGGAATCATGGACATACTGCGAAAAAACCTACTGAATCGATAAGGAGAGAGATTCAGTAAAGATTATAATATTGTCAGCATGATTACCATGTCTGCAATAAAAGTGGAGAACTCATCTAAGAATTTTGTGTAAGTGCCAGGAGGACGGTAGACAACAGCAATATGGAAAGGAAGTCGTGTGCCAATTTGCGAGGATTGTGTGCTCGTGGAACGTGCTGGGTGTAGAATTAATCGTTAAAAAGATGAAAAATCTATGCTGCTGCATCTTTTGGTGGTAAGGCTAAGAGATAGGCTAAAAATAAAACCTACTCCACCACCTTTTTTGGAAATGTGACCAGCATGAGTGAAAGTGTAACTTGCCAGAGGTCTGATATTTATGAGGCCAAGATTTAAGCTAATCATGTTTACAAGGGGTGGGGTGAGTTCTGCATGTTAACTGAGTTTCTGTTAATCAAATTTGAATGATTGGCTTTGCAAGCACACCTGTAGCGAAAAGTAGCATGTTGATGGGATATTAGATTCTATTTTTCGCGGTATAACCAAAAGATTTTGTGCATTTGAATGATTAAAACTAGGTTTGTGGGAAGCAGTACAACGGTGGTCAGAAAACACATTTTGTATGGTGTGGACTACACTAATGGAAGATTCTACACACACAGTTAGAGCGTGAGAGAGACCGCATCTAACAACAGCCAATTCCAACAGCTAAAGTTATTCAATATAAGCAATCCTGGCTGAAAAATCAACATGCTACATACATAGAATTAATGGGACGCCTAATAACCAAGGAGCAGCCTCAGTCAATTTCCATCTCTTTCCAGAGTAATTGACAAACCAGTGCGGTATTCATGAAGCTACTGTGCCTTAGTAAATTGGCAGATGCTGAAAGTCCATTTCTCCACTTTCCATCAGTATTTGAAGCACACTGTTTATTTTTGCAAGTGAAGAATATTTGTGTGCGTTGGTGTGCTGCACAGCCATGCTCAGCAGGTAGTAGAAGGTGAGAAAGATGACATTAAGGGTGGAAATCAAAACCAATGATAGGTTTGGGGGTTTTACAGGTAGCAGCAGCAAGTAGGGAAAGATGGCAGAAAAAGCGGCTAGATGGAAAGAGCCAGTGATGAGGTAGATGGCAGAGGAGGGAGTGAGCTCCTAGGAGCGCCTATGAAAATCAGTGCCCTCCTGGGAAACCAGCTGAGCTCAATTACCAGGAGAATACAGTTACAAAGGGAAGCCGAAAGGATACAGCATCGATCTGTCACACACCGACAGCAGGAACGAGAGCACAGACGGAGAGAGTGGGGTGGGCGGTAGACTAGAAACATGGTGAGATGAAATTAGAAAAGAGAGTGAGCGAGAATAAACAGTGAAGTAAAGGAAGAGAAGAGGGAATATGTGAGGAAATAAGATTTTGCTGTTCAAAGGGAGATTATGACACCTTTACAAATGTGCACATGGCATATCTTTTGTTTCAAGTGTTGATGCTCTCTACAATAATGAACATTTTCTATAAAAGCTGAAAATCAGAAAGCCTCGACTCACATTTGTTATGAATGTAAGCAAAGTTACTGTCTCTATTTGTTTCTGGATGCTAAATTAACAAAATATCTAAATTAGCTATATAATTTATCTATTTACTGGGCCTAAAATATCTGGACAAAACATTATTTTATCCCCATCATTCCTTAAACGTGTTTTACACTAAACTGGTTGTTTATTAGAAAACATTTTGATGATACAGTGTAGGTCATCCGTTTAGGTGGATACATAATAAATGTTCGCATGCATCATCGTCGTATGACTTCATAAAGAAGATGTGCAGCTCATCGTATCCACATTGGGACACACAGCCGCACAGTGAGGCAACTGAGTATGAGAGCCAAAAAAACATATGGATTCCCACGACAGAATGCGTGACGGAAAAGTAAGTAAGTCTTTAGTATTTAGCTCGTAAAAACCAGTGGCATGCCAGCGAATATAAGGCAATGGCACAAAATTCTCAACATTGTCATATCTTTTAAAATATTTCCCTCATTTTACATTATTTATTATCCTTTCTGTTGCTAAAGGTAGTAAACTTGGTATTTGGTGATATAGTTTAAATTTTTGATGTATGATTTGTATGAAATGAAAACATTAAAATGTTAGAATCTTAACTTAAGATCAGAGGAATTGTTAGGATCACATTATTCTGATGCTTTATCTGTGCTCTGCTAAATGGAAATTCTGTCTTTTTATTTCAGGGAGTTGGCAGCAGGATTGACAAGCAAAACCAGTGGTGGGCAAGAGCACCATAACAAATTAAAATGAGTCTCAACCTGGACTCTGTATTGAAACAAGTGAAGAGGGAACTGTGTCTGACTGCTTGTGACCACTTACGTAGAAAGGTCTGTCAAACAGTGAAGTGCTTCAGCTCACAGAAACCAGTGAAGCAGCATACATGCATAAGCACAAGTCTACCCCTAACTGATGAATCAGAATGTTGTGAGTGTGCTGCTGGCTGAAAGGACTCTGAGCTGCTCAACAAAGAAAATCTGCACCTTTCGGGATTACTGTGCATCCGTGTTCACAGTGGCCTGAAAGAGCCACTGGGTATGAATGACTCGTCTGCCTTCACCTATGCATGAATAATGTTTTTCAAAAAAGCCTTGATTATTGTCTAGGGATTGCTCCTAGTGTCAGTGGTGCTCAGGTCTCCTCGTGCTCAGTTGTAAGCATCTTTGTGTTGACAATAACAAGGACCTGAATGTATCACTGTACAAATTACACTGCCTTTGTACATTGTGCAAAAGCAATACATTTTCCTAGAAGCAGAGCTGTCACAGCTGCAGATGGTGGATCAGGCGCATACTCAAATGCAATTAGTGGATTGAATTAGGAGAGTATGTGAGTAATCGTATGTGAAAAATCATTTTTGATAGATGTTTGAGGGCGTTTGCTGTCTCAATGGGCATCCAAATGTTGACCAGCGTGTCTGAATGACAATGATAAGCTTGTCTTGCCCACAGAACATTGTTACAATTGTTCATTACTAGAAATGCAGGCCGTTTGTCATGTTGCACTGTGCATGCTCAGTGAAAACAGACCAATTTGGGCAGTGACCATGGACTACAGAACATGGATGCTCATTTGCCATGAACTTGATGTTAGGTGTCGAAACTCAAATATGTTACATGTTTACATAAACATGTTTAGCAAGGACAAATGAAAAATCAAAATGAAACTTCCAGGGCAGTTCAGCACCTTTGGGTTTTACATACTGGATACATTTGTATAGGTGCCAAACTCGAGTTTTGACACTTTGGCAAACACGCTCTAAACTGCACGATACCTACCTGTTATCCTGTGGGGAATCAGATGTTCCCGAGCCTCTCAGGAAAGTCCTGTGAACATACATACTGATATTTATTCTTCTTTTTAAATTCAGAATTTGTGTGTGTGATGATGAGCCTAGAGCTTTAAATGTCATATATTAGTTCATTGGTACGCCTTGAGGCCAATGTTGAATGTTTGAATTTTATACAAATGTGTTGTTTTGTATTCTGTCCGGCGCATGCTTCAGATTGGAATGTGTTCTCAGACTTTGACAATGATCATGATTGGATATGAGAACAGCAGATCTGAGTCAAAGACGGATATTCTCCTTCCAGTTTGTCACAGAATGACAAGTTTGACATCCTTCTCCCTCAACCATCTCTCTGGAGAACATCTGGCTTGCTCGTTATTCTTGCACTTCTCTTTAAGCACCTCAGGTCTTCCTTCAGGGATGTATGATGTAAATTTTATAAAGTATATGTATATTTTATAAGTCCCTAAATGTTTGAATATTAACGAATATCAGCAGAAAAGCCCCTGATGAGTCCCCTACTGAAGGCAGCATCTGGTTGCTAATGAGGGGGGCATATAGGGGATTTGACTTCATAGCTCATCAACATTAATCTTTGTGAATTAAAATCAGTACAATTTTCAATTAATTCACAGACAGTTCACATACACCTGATCACTTATCAGTAATTCATGCACATATTTGTTCTTACACTGATACCTCATCTCGAGTCAGAAATTACAGGCAATTTGGCTTTGGACCTTCAAATCTGACATCATGACTCACCCATCTATTCAACCAGGCAGTTTCTCTGGCTCTGATCATTGACTGTATGACGCAAAAGAATAACTGCCACTGACAATCCAGACTGACTTTAATTTCTCTGTCTGCAAGACAGATAGTGATTATGCATTAAAGTTATGCGACATTTTCAGAGAGATTAAGAGGAACCACATCTTTTCTTGCATGAATGCAAATGCAGAAGTGTAAAATGTTAGAATGAAAACTAAGACTGTGCTTACTAAGCCAAAAGGAAAGGAGATAAAAGTATTTCCATACCTTAGTAGTTAGGGTCTCCAGCATAGCTTTGCTATTATATTTTGGTTTCACTTAACTGAGATACGCCATGTGCTGCTTACAAGGTTATTGTTATCAGTAAGTAGTAACTACAACTCACAGTATGTATTAACCTGAACATCGAGGGAATACCATTATGAATGCAAATACAGTCCCAGGAACTTTGTCTATCAAAAGTGGTGGAAGAAGTACTCACTCCCTTGAAAGCGACAGTCAAAATATCACATGATTGCATCACCTGTGAGATGCCAGCGGGGAAATCGCTACCACAGGTTTATTATTTACTACTACTACTACCAACAACAACAGTAGTAATAGTAGTAGTTGTTGTTGTTGTTGTTGTTATACTCTTTGTGATACAAGCAGAATTAAATGTCATCAAAATTAAAGAATCAGTGTAGGCCATCTGCCAAAACCTGGCAGATGGCCTTCGTACGGGAAGCCAGACAAGAGTGATGGCTCAGGTGGGCGGGCTGAACACATGGGTCAAACTGGAAGAGATGACTCAGGTTGACGGCCCGGGGCTCGGTAGTCCTGATAGACTTGACTTGAATTCATCAGGTGGCAGGTGGAGGATAGGGAAAACTGTGGGATCCTGACACTCCATATGCTTATGCGTGCAGAAAGCATTTTGTCACAGTTAAGTCAAATAATTTACCCAGCTGTTAATTTAAGGATAACTATGTTTAGCAAAACTAGCATTTTGACAGTATTCGTAGTAGTAGGAATCACAGTGCGGTAGTCACAGTAGTCATATCTGGCCTTTCTGAGGGATAATTTCTCCAGTACTTGAAGGGCAAAGAGAAGGGACTTTGAGTGAATCCAACGACTCCAGGTACCTATTTGTCTCTGTGAAGCAAAGCGTACCAAAATAGGCCTTTGACATCTCTTTCTACGTTTATTTTAGTTTGGTTAATTCACCACTTGGTTGCATTGATCTGTGCTGCTGTAGCAACTATCCAGAACCACCCCTGCAGCACTCCTAAAACAACAGTAACCACCACTATACAGAATAGTCTAGCAAGAATCTTTAACACCCATTGATCTGAACCCAGGCCTATTTTTATAAACTGTTGCTCATGCAATTAATGATAAAATTACCAATTATGACATTTGGTATGTACCACATTCTTGTTTTTTGTAGTTTTTATTTTTTTTTGCTTGAGAGCTAATACATTGTTCATCGATTAATACTAATAGTTTGCACCGTAGCCATGTAATGTAGCAAATCTATGATAACATCTAAGATAATTATATGCATCTCAAAGCCTAAAGCAGCATTTTCACATTGTGTTGAATGAAATTTCCCTTACACTATGTTAAACAGTGACACAGATGCAAACACTCTGCATCCACACACCAATTACAACAGCGATGATCTCTATTAGCACTTTTTTGAAAAGAGTGGAGCAGGTGCACTGAAAGAGACATTTTCATCTCTGTATGTGTGTGTTGATAACTCAAGGGCTCTAGCCTCTGTGCCCCTTGCTACCTTTTTATCCTCCCCTTCTTATAGCCCCTTCTGGACCAATTTCACATGGCAGTAATTACAAAAACAGAATGCTTTTGGAGCCTGTAAGCTTCTGGACAGCAGCAGATAAGAAAGGATTCTGGACTGCATAATGGTTGGAATTAACATCACAAACAGCCCAAATTTCCATCATATAAAGTGAGGTAAACAAGTTGAATATATCTGAGACAGCTCAGGCAGTAAAAAAATAAAAAGGTGTTTTTAAAATGTAATCATTCCCCTATTCTCTCTCTCTTCAAACACAAAACACCACAATGGATGCCTGGATATTTATTGTTCTTGGTACATTAAGTGCACTTCATGAAATCACAAATTCAGTAAGAAAGATCACTTAATTGATTTTGTCTTCACAAAGCCTAAGAAATTAGATTCTGGAACTCTACCAGACTCAAACTTTTAGCTGGAAACTATTTAGCAGTGTTTTTTTGAAAGTACACACAGGTCCATGAAAGCTTAGTTGTCTAAATCAGTTTTGTCACACAGTCTGAAAGCCCTTTTGCATAATTTTATTTAAACAATAGATGCAATAAAAACATGGCCAGAGTCAGGCTAGAGATTTGACAGCACAAATCAAAAGGAAGAAAGAAAGAAACTATCCCAAAAATAAAACTCTACAATACATTAGTCTGTCTCATGATCATGTTTTAATATTAATCAAAGATACAGAATTTTTAATCAATGGATTAAAACATTATCAACTACCTTACACTCTAGATTATTAAACATGTGCCAATACAGTAACTGGTCTTAATTTCCCTTAGTTCGATATTCAGTGTGCTTGTTAGTTAGGAGTGACTTGAAACAAGTTTGAACAGTGGACTGGATGGTTGACACATTAATATCCCAAACATATGTTATGATAAAATTGCATATTCAACAATCAGACTAATCTGAAGAACTCTTAACAAGGTATTTTTCTATTATTAAATCCCGAACATTGAAAAAAATGCTGAAATATGTTGTTGCAGTCAAATCATTTCCACCTATATCTTATACAAATCCACTAGTTTTGACAAATTTGTAAAATAGTCAGTATCTTATAAGAAGGTAGCATAAAGTGGATTGGTGCAGAGGAATCAAGAAAATTAGTGGAAATTTTTCCACACTTTATTATGATGAGCTGAATGAAAAGACAAATGTATATTCAAACACCATGACTTCAAGTTTCATTGTATGTGAAGCTAAAAACACTGAAGTCTTTAAGTCTCTTTTTACCTACTCAGTACTGCATTTTTGCATTCATACTTGATGTACAGATATAGTTAACTGATAATAACAATAACAATACGATAAATAGTGTTCGCTTTTCCCCCCAGGTTTTGGTTTAAAGTGGATTTCATTGTGGAGCCAAATGGTCTGTTTCCAGGAAGCAGAAGCAGAACAGTGTCTAGTGACCTTGATCTTTGACCCAGACACTGTTTCTAAGTACAAAGAACATGATTTACAGATACCCACCAGAAACACACACACTGCCCTCCCTGTCTGCTTAGCCCTGTGGTCGATATTCACTGGTGCATGTCACTGTGTCTGGGGAAGGGAGACAAAGGTTAATGATGGGGTAAAGGGCAAAACCTCCCTCTCCTGTGTGCAGTTTTTACCCATTTTGACTGGAGAAGAGTACAGGCAGCACACCAGAGGGGGGTGTTGGGGGGGG
>OMOW01102924.1:0-17424 GCA_900312555.1 Lamprogrammus exutus | reverse complement strand
ATTACCATTTGGATTATTCTTTTTTTTGTGTGGATAAAGTAGCTCGACCAATAATAAGCATCATTCACACATGCAACCTGCATGGGGTCATGTGTGAATGGGAGCAGGGATCGATATTCAGGGATATCTGTACCTCCAATTTCCCACCTCAAGACCATGTATCATTCCAGGGAAAATGCCTTTAAGGCTGTGTTGTGAATGAAAGCAGTAACATGGCAGGGAAGCGCACGTAAAGGGTTACGTCCCTCTGACGAAAGACACTTTCACGTGGAGCGAGCGAACCACTCACAAGACTCCGCTGACGAAGTGTTTGAATTGGACTGTCCCTTGCCCAATCTATTCTGGCATTGCCATGGCATGTGTGAAAAGGCGCAAGACGGCAATGTTCCTGAATGTAGCTGCATGTGTGAATACTAAAAAACACTAGCAGTGCCTGGAAGGTTATCCCAGTAATTTACCGGGAACTAAGTGTGAAAAGGCTTTTAGATAGCTGGAAATGACACGTGGCTGGCTACGATCCCCATGTGATCACTGTGCTTACTAGCCTATCGCAGCTCGTCTTTAATCAGAACGTCACGTGATTGGCTATGATCACCACACGATTTAGGGCCCTATAAAACACATTTTCTCTCTAAATCAGGTTTTAATTTTACACTTAACATCGACATTTACAGTTATTTAAGCATTAACAGCATTCTTTTAACGCATTTCAACCAAAAACTCTCCCAAATTCTGTGTAATTCTGTGTTTTACAGCTCCAAGATTCCATTTGTGTTTTCCACATTGCAGAAATCATATCTAATGACGATGATGCGTCTGCTAGCCTATCGCAGCTCATCTTTACCTGGACAGAGAAACGTAAACAGAGCCTCTTGGCCCTTTGGGTTGGACACACTTGTTATGACCTCTGGGCTCAGAACAAGGCTTCAGAATTTGCAAACTGCAGTGACTATAACTGATTAATATTGATAATGAATGAACAGTTTGGGCAGCTGTGCTTTCCACTTGTGCAGCCAAAGCAAGCAGAGACCTTTATAATAGTGTCATATTCATACGTAAGAGGAAATATCACACGGGACAGCAAAAAGCAGAATAACAACAACTGATCTAGACGCTAGCTACACCGGTTAATCTCCTGATAAACGCAGCAGTCACTAGATAATAAAGCCAGAGGATCTGACAACAGGTTAGAGAATTACAGCAAAATGTAAAACTTCACCTTTCACAGGGAAGCACTGTGCAAAGGTTGTGTGGCGGTTAGATAAAACTTTAGCCAGAGAAGCCAAATGACACCTAAAGATCCTGTGCAAATCAGTTCCACTGTATCTTCCTTCTATCTGCAATATTAACATAAAATCAAATGAGTGCTTTGGCACGTGCAAAACATTCAAGAAGGGTCAGGCTGAGAACAAACCAAAACAACTGAACATAGAAATTGGGTCAATAGCGGAAGCTGCTCAGAACCAGCATATGGTGAGCAATAAAACTAAACAGACTCTGGGGAACAGACGGTCACACTCACAGTAGCACTGTAAGCATTAACACAGTGTTAGCTTGCCAAACTCTGTACAGGGACCAAACAGGGACTTGACCAATGTGTGACTCCCTCATGTAAAGAGTCTGAGCAGAAGAAAACAATTTTTACCGAAAGCATTCCCACATTAAAACGATCTAGTTGTGTTGGAGATAAAGTGGCCCTGACTTCGCTGACTCAGACAAAATCATAAATACATTTTATTCTATTTTTATATCCCATTTCTTGAAGACCATGAATACATGCTGGACGTTAAAAGTCAAAGAATGACTCTTTTCTCACTGCATGTAAAACATCTCCGTATTACACGGATTCAATGAGCGAGTCAACAAATTCTGCACAGGTTAATTATTAGATTTACTGCACAAGCAACCTGCCGACCAGGATAAACTTTAACATCAGCTTACAAGGGCTAATCGCAAAGCAGCAGGACTTCTAAACCTACGGCAACAACTGAATAATGGCACTTTCAAGCAGCACCATCATACTAAAACACAAAACAGGCTTTTACGTGCAAATATTCATACAATTTTAACATATAATCGCCCGCTCAAAAGTAGAACGCCTCAGGCTGCGAGAGTTTCCCCCTCTCTGTATGTCTCTCTCTCTTCAGCTTTGTCTCTCTCTTTGCCTCTCGCCCTTTGTTGCCCAGGTTCGGTTTTATATTGAAATTGATTGCTGTTGTGATTGTGTATGTGACTGAGACCTGAGCACCTTCACCATTCTGAGCATCCAGCATTAACCTGAAAGGAGAGGAGAGATACAAGACCCACTTCTACACACAGCCATCGCACAAAACAGCCCTCGCTACAAGTGTTTAAGCATCAGGGAATAGTAATGGTGAAATTAAAGAGGCAGAAACTGACAATGGGTTATCTCCCAATAAATGCAGCAGTCACTAGATGATAAAAAGAATCACAACAAAATGTAAAACTTCACCTTTCAAAGGGAAGCACTGTGCAAAGGTTGTGTTTGATAAAACTTTAGCCAGAGATGACACCAAAAGGTCCTGTGCAAATCAGTTCTACTATATCTTCCTTCTATCTGACATTTAAAAAGAGACACTAATTTTAGCACTATACTGAAAAAAATAAACATACAGTAGACAATTAGTCCAACGCATCCAATAAAATAAGTTCTATGACATAGGCCAAAGATACATTCTACTATATGTGAGAGAAGGATTCATCTGTTTTCACACCTAAAACATTGCTAAACTGAGTAAAAAATATAGCATGAAATCAGTGCCTTTGTTAACGCCGTCCCCATATGTGTCAGCCACACTTTCAGCACTTACTCGACATTTGAATGCCAGTTTCACCTGGAAAACAACGTGCACAATACGTAAAACAACTTTAGGCAACGCAAATGTGAACTAGTCAAAGTGAAGAAGCGTAGCATAACCCCGTACATTGCAACCAAACGCATGCCTGCTGTGCCACATTAGGACTTGGCGTGAGCGAGCGGGGACCTGGAGACATTGTGGATCCCAGGACTGAGCTTTTAGTGCAATGAAAACACTGAGACGTAATCTTGACCACACAGCAAGTTTGTAGGTTACAAACTGAGTGTATGATAATGGGAAACCATACGTCAGTGTCTCCTTATGCTACTGATGGATACGAAATGAGTTCCATTCCATTCAAGAGGCCTAATTGTTTTTAATGACCTTCAAGGTCTCCCCTGGTCAAATGGAGTCGTTGATCATTTCTCAAGTACTCATGACTGTTTGAAGAGTGCATAGCTTTTGTAATGTACTGTATACATGACGCTTGAGAGACCACGTAGGCAGTTTCTCAGGGTTAGTTATATAAGTTACATTGTAATAAAGATGTGGGGGGCTGTTATGACGCATTTTGTGTCCTTTAATGCTTTTGAAAATCCTCGGCTGAAAATTGATCATGGTATGTACTCTGCAGTGACATGCTACCGTAAATCTAACGCTTCCTACTCATGTTATTCAAACTTTAAAATTACATTGTGGCACAGGATCGTGGATCACAGGTGTGGATCGTAATCCACACCCATGCAGACAGCTGCTAGTTTTTCTCAAATTTCCACTGCATGATCCTTGTCACCACTGAACCAGCAAATATTGTACATATTGTCAACCCCGGGTGAAGCAGAGCCATAGCTTGTCCTCAGCAGTTCCAAAAACAAGGACAAATGTCTTGCTTTCTGCAGCTCGAAATGCCTTCAGCGAGTCTGACAGCGAGTCATTTCCCTAACTAGAACAGCAGTCCATGGCTGCATTATGTAATAAGAATGAGAGGATACAAGAAGCATTTGGGAACATAAATTGTGATGTAGTGGTATGCACTTCTCACAAGCATTACACAAGCAAGTACTTGAAAAAACAAAACAAAAAAACAATCATTCACGATATTAATAAACAAATGTTAAAACAAGCAAAAAGAATACACAAAGCTTATCTTAGGGAGTTACATCAGCCGATGACATGTGAACTGGATGAGTCATGTGGAGGCAAACATCAGGTCACATCCAAGTTCAGCCCATCACGGCACGGCACCTACAAAAAGCCAATGTGGACTGTTGTGTCTGTCCCCATAGCAACAACAAAGCCGTGGGGACATATTTGTGGTGAGCACTGCAGCTTCATGGAGATGTGACGGTGAGTTAGAAAGCACAGGCCACCACAGCAAGACCTCCACACCTCACTGTGAAGGTGCAGCATTCAGTGGACTATAGAGCTGTGATCTTCCTCTCACTCTCTTCAGACCTGTCACCACTTCAAACCTGTCCTTTGTTTGCTCCCGTCTGGATCAGGGACGAAATTGGTACAATGCTGCATTTTTTCTGCACAGAAAATAATCTATGCCAACCAAGCTACTTATCAACAAAAGTAATGTGTGAGAACATTCAATCTGCTAATTGGACAGAAATGGCAGATCATGTTCACACCACACATGAACCACTCCAGAATTCTAAGTGAAACCAGACCGAAACCGCCTCTTGGAAACCGTCTTGACTTAGATCTGTGTGTTCAGACCTGCCCAAACAAAGATGACGAAGGGGGTAAAGAACCAGTCCGACTGAACCAGACTGGACCACCTGAGTGTGAAAATACATTAAGGAAGTGTTACCCTGTGTATTAAGTCTGGACAGTCTGATGGCCTTTACTGAAAGTAGGGCGCATGTTTTGTCTGCCATGATAATGAACTGCAACTGCAAGATCATCTCTGTGAACATTCACGTATGACCTACGTATTTTAACCTCTTTCTGCTTTCTTTTTCCAGTGATCAATCCACCACATTGTTGTTAAAAGCAAAATGATTCACTGATCTCCCTTACTGCTAGCTGTGCACACATCAAAAACGAACCTTTCAGTTTCCGACCTGTGTATTTGTTTTATTAGATGCATTTTTATTGGCATGAATCACGAGTTATACAACTTTGACAATGTTCAACACATATCACACTAACAATGATGGAAAATAACAAAAAACATATGTCCCTGTGGTAGTGGGGTGTGGTTTGAGTATCTGAGGGATGGGTGGACTCTAGTGCTCACTGCAAGTGTGGAGGTGCCCTTGTGCCCTGAACTGACCTCCCATTCCTCCCTGAAATTGATTTCCTTACCCGGTAAAAGGCTGTTGACAGGGGCAGCAGAGCAGCAGCGACAGTGTACTCCTCTGAACTGGAACAGTCCTGTGGGTGAGACAACAGGGGAGACATTGAGAACAGGGCAGGACACAGCGGGACACTGTGTACACAGTCAAGGCCCAAAAACTGGTACCACAGGCAGAGAACCCAGAAGGGAGACAAGCTGAGGACACGTCTATCATTTTTGTTTGCCAAAAGGAGACAAATTTAATTACTATGATTGCTGCATCTATTTCAAAAGATCCTTGCAAGATGAAGAATACGTCTTTCCGCACATGTTTGATATAAAGCTCTAAATCAGCGATGCAGAGATGCGGTCAGGGGGAGAAACTCTGGGGGGCAAAGAACCTATCTATCTGCAAACGTAACCTCCTCTTACATAAAGGCATCATGTCGTCCTGTTAAGTGTCAGGGTTATGCTGAAAAGAGGCCTGCCAAAACCACTCACCCTCTGCTCTACTCCAAGATTAGGACATATGCTTCCAATAGCCTTATATAATCCCTGCTTTGACAACATTGTAAGAGCGCACCAGTCTTCAATTTATTGGTAATTTTAAGATTTGCATTCTTGAACTGAACTCCCATGCAGGTCTCATTGAAGAAAATTATGAGATACTGCATAAAAACAGCTGCAATGAGCCAGACAGCAAATTTGATTCATTTTCAGTTTTATATTGTGTTTTTATAATCAGGGAATACTTGAAAAGGTTCGTTTTTTTCACATTTACACATCACGCTAAAGTGACTTTGTATTTGGAATAGTTTCAGGCCAAGGAATGTGCTGCATAAAGTGATGCAACATTCTAGAAATATTTGGTGTTCACTTAGCAGGTCTGTGAAATGTGAAAAAGAGAAAAGAACCTGAGTTGGACCCAAATGTTCTTCATTCACAGGATATTGGTACTTATCTTTGCTAAGCTTTGTTGGGATTTATTTGCTGAACTCTGTAAATGAGAATGGCAGACAGAAACCTACTCACCACGTCCAAACAACGGCTCAGATTCTGACCGGGTTCTGCACCTCACAGCTCTCAGAGGGATTTCATACTGAGGGAATGCAGATTGCACACGTTTTCCATCTTCCTGTCCCTCTCTCACTCACTACCTGTCTCTTTTCATGTGACATATAAAAGCGGGCCATCTTTCTTTTGTCACATTAAAAAAGAAAAGAACTGTAACTATGACTGTTTAATTTTGGCAGGACAGATAGGAAGAAGAATGCAGCACTTTCAAATCATGATCCGAAATGGGGCCTCTGTTCCCGAAAAGAATGTACGGAGAGGCTCAAATGCAAAACACAAGTTCCACAGAAACATGAAAGCCTGCCCCCCCCCACACCCATGGACCAAGCAGCATTTTTCCTCTTTTATTTTTCTTAGCAAGTCTTTTTATTTTTTTTTTTAAACAGTTCTCTGGGCTGCGGTAAAATGTTCCAGCTTGGAGCAGCACCAAAGCATTGTTTACCAGCATCCTGCAGGTCGCAGTGGTTCATGGACCCAAGTCAAAATAGAACAACAAGTGGAAGTGTGCACAGACAGAAACGTGTGAATATTTAACAAACTGACATTATTCAGAAATTAAGTCCAAAGTTCGGTAACGCAAATCATCTGTTTCACACGACAGAAACTTGCGACGACTGAGGTTTTCAACGCTGAAAGAGTCACAGTCCAGCTTCAGATGGAAAAACCTCACAGAAAAACAAACTTTGTCCCAATATATAAAAAGGCTCATTTAACTAGATCATATCTCATATTCGAATGACTGAAGTAAAGCAGAAGTAACGCAGATTTGCTGTTAGTCTGTCATCACATGAACAACTTGACACACTTGGTTAGAACAGCCGACTCATTACACAGCTACTGAACCACACGTGCCTCTTCCTGCTTTTATTTGCAGCTCATTTAGATCCATTGAATTTATAGCAAGGCAAATAAAATAAAAGAACATATGCCCTTTTACTTTAAAGGAAGTTAATAAGATAAGTGTTTCCTTACCAGGGGTGCTCATAAGTACCCCGTGGGCTACTTGAGCAGCTTACATTGGGGTACGCAGAAAGACTGAGGATAATAATTTATTAACAAGATAAAGAAAATATGAATCCTCTCATAAGCCAGTTGCTACATGGTCTGTGTGAGATAGAACTAGTTTCCTCCAGTCCACACTCACATTAATGCGATCTGAAACAAACAAACAAACAAACAAACAAACAAACAAACTAGGTAATAATCAATAACAGTTTAGATATAGGGTCAATCGTGAATATGGAGTTAATGGTAAATTTGAGGGGGTACTTTTAACACAGCAAAACAGCTTAATGGGTACACAAGAAAAAAAAAAAAGAAGGTTGGAAACCACTCAGTTAGATTGCCCAGCAAATGACAGCGTATCGCAGAAAAGTGCTGAGACGCATACCATGTGGGGTTATGGGTAGGCTTACGTACATGACGTAGTGCGTATCAACATTCTACTACCTGAAAGTAATTAGCAGATTATGTTGAGCAGCCTCCACTTCCTTCCAAATGGACAGTTTCTCATCAAAATGAAGCAAAATGCTGTCAAAAAACGTGCCTGAGGATAACAGGCGTGATTTTTCCACAATGAACATTGGAAGAAGTCGTGAAGATGGGTGGACAGACAAGCATCTTGATTGTTGACAAAGATTTCAACCACTGATTACAAGTTTTGTTGGGTGAAAGTTAAAGAGTTAAAACACCATGAAAGCATCAAACTATTGATGCTGCAGAGATCAGCAGAAGAATGTAGGAGGATGGAGGTGAAGGATTGATCACTGTGATTACTAAAATAGTTAATATGCAAACGAGCAAATGAGCCCAGGTTTTGTATGGAGTAAACCAAGCTGAGAGCATAAATACAAACACGTATTATGTGTGAGGTTCATAAGAGTTGACAGGTTACAAATTGTTTTATTGCACTGACTGCCGTTGTTGATAACCAAAAAAATAATGCAAGTTTTTACGATCTCTGTGGCTCTTTGAGCGAACTTGCCAATTAGATACTGAAATTAGTATCACTGGTTAAAAGTATCTACAGATCCAGGAGGGATCTCTTTAAATAGATCTGGGATATATCTGGGATATAAAGATCTTTCTTAAGAAGAAAGGGGGGGTGTTTAACACCCCCACATTTCTGCTTGGGAGGACGCCTGCTGTCCTCCTTTCCTACTATTATTTACGGAGTGTCTCACCATTTTTTATTTCTTTCTCAAAGCCCTTAGGATGACTAACACAGCTATTCTGCCGCCGACACGTATACAGCCAGCGAAAACAAAAAGCGTGAGCATGTGACATAAACACTACAGGATGTGAACAAACAGCAGCTTCCTGTGCGATCTAGACAACACAGAACTTTCCAGGAAAGCTGTGACCACGACAGACACACGATGAGCCTACATGCACAGCATGCTTTTATGAGAACTGGTCACTGGTTATGGACATATGATACTAACTCTTAGGCCATTACTGATAAATTGTTGTTGAGTCACTAATAGGACAAGGAACAAATCAGATAGTTTACTCCTGTGCTGTACAGCCTAACAAAGAATCCACAGGAAAAGCACGAGATGTTTACCTGGAGAAACAGAAGTATCAGAACATGGGAAAGATACCCAGTGTAGTTTCCCAGTGTTCATGTTATATAAGACAGTACATCATGGCCACTGAGGCAGACAGGGGCAATGTTCTCACAGCAAGACTCTAATTTATGATCTAAATAATGTAAAAATGTAGTGAACTCATTTTTTTAGCATTAAAGGAGACATTCAAAGTGAATAATGTGAGGCACGGGATGTGACGACAAGGACCGAAACTATTTGACAAGATGCTGCAGCCATTGGGCTCCTAGAGGGAAGGAGGCCACAGATTCAGTAGGCAGCAAACACACTTCCTAAGCTCTGAGGCCAGCATTCTGCGGCTGATAGGATTGTGAGATTTTGGAGTCATTCATAAAAATGCGTGAGAACTGGAGCTCAGTAGTTGGGTTTAGCTGGGTTTCCACTGCCAGTTTTGCGCAAAACATGAATTTTTAAATAGCCGACAAAAGTCAAATCCAAATCGTCCGTTTTAAAAAACACTTATGTTGCACGAATAAGTCTTGCCTGTTGTTTCCACGCTGCACAATCCTAAACAGTGGGTGGCGCCATTAAATAAATAGAAGAGGAGTTGCTTGCTTGCTTGCTGTCTCATCTCACGATAAACACAAACCTGGGAAACATGGAGCGTACTTTCAGCGACATTACAATACTTAAAATCACCATTCACTGACAGTTGCTGAACATTTGGAACAGGCCATGAATTAGGGACTTGTTGGAGGTTTCAGTCTAATTTACTCTAGTTCTGTAAGTTCTTTTTCTCTGACTGAATTCATGAAAATCTCAGTCTCCTCCTCAGTCCACACAAAACGCGCAATGTTTCCTTCAAACATCTGTCACCCCCGACCCGGAAATAAAACTCTACACGTAACCACAAATTCTCAAAATGTGTTTCCATTAACATTTTGCAAATTAAATCTTTATCAACTCGCCATAAAAATCAATGCACTCTCACGCACTGAGAAGTAACAAGTACAAGAACCAGAACTGTGATGTTATTGGTTCACGCAACCGTGTTCCCTCATTCATAAATGCCTGTTACCGGTCTGTTTTAGAGTTCGTCCTGAAAGAGGCATTCCGATGGTATTTCCTTATTTACATGTTGGGAAAGCTATTCATAAAACACACACCATCACACAAAAATTAAGACCTGTTTCAGTCTGACAGTTAATTTCTGCGGAAAGAAATCTGGGTGATGTTTAAAACTGTATTTGGTTCACGTGTCCTGATATCCAAGCCACTCAGTTGATAAGTCACTCCATTTAAATGGAAAGTTCTGATCAGAACTCTCATTCATTCTCATGAAGCTGTGCTATTTACAAAGCGTCCATCTCTCTGCTCTGTGTGCCAAACACTCACACACTCACACATCCACCACCCCTGTGGCAGAGCAGAGACAGTGCTGAGCTCTAAGGCGGCAAATTAAGGCTTCCTTTGTTGATCTGACATGTTCATTTTGCTTTTACATCAGAGGAGGCAGTATCACATGTGGTTGTTACATAGGCAGCAGCTTATTAACAAGCTGGTTTTCACTGGCTCTCACCTGGTACACCTCCTATATCATAGTGCTGGTGATGTTGCACACATAAAGGAGCTGAAACTATCGTGGCACTGTGCTGTGTTGTTAACGTGTTTTTTTTATGATTTCCCCCCATTAACTTTGGGACTTCTACCATCATCATGTCTGATGTCAACCTCAAAATAACTGTATTCTTAAGAACCTGAAGAAAAACAATGGAGCCAAGAGGGAGTACCACTAGTAGCCAAGGAGACCACTGCAACCTGCCACAGCAGAGTGGGACGACTCCTTGCCCTGAGTGGGGTGCTAGCGTGGAAAGGTTCCACCAAAGCGTAAGCCTGGAAAACACTCTTCTCCAGATAATGGAAAAGCTGCATACGCCAGGTGAAACAAGCACGTGCACACGCCAGTTGGAAAATGCAGCGGCAGAATCATCTTGGTTGCAGGCCAATTAGAATGGTCAGACAACACCCACTATCAGGTTATGTATAAGAATGTAATAAATAAAAGAGGTGGACATTTATAAAAGGGAACATAGTTGGTTTCCGCTCTTACCAACACGTTAAATCTGGCACTGTGTTTTATGAATTACCCTGAAAGTCTTTTGTTCTTCACAACATCTGTGTGTAACGTGTGGTCTCACATACTGTTTAACTTCAGATGGTCAGCTCAAAATCATGTGGAACTCATGGAGTCTGTGCCATTGTGGCCACTTCCAGTGAACCCTCCCCACTCTCCTCCAACAGTAAACCAGCATCCAGAGTGTGTTGTGTGAACACCACCATGAGGCCCACGGCCAAGAGAGAGCAGCGCACAGAGGGCTCATAATCCTATCTGACAGGAAATGGTTGGAATGCCAGGATACATCCACAGCAGGATTCATTCCCCCACATGGCTTGCGCAATGTTCTCTTCCAAGAGCTGGAGCACTGAACGGTGTGTACACACACAAACAAATGTGCAATTAACTGGAATACCTTATTAAGGGTCATTACTTTGTATGATTCATGGCAGACCGACAGAGATAAGGTCTACACGGGCTTAAACAGGAAGTGTGTCACGGTCAACTTTTAAACAAAACACCTCATATACTAGAGCATGTATTAACATTTTTAAGTATTACGTTAGAATAAAAAGTTAAAGTAAGTAAAAACTCAAAAACAAGTACTGCTGTGGTACAGTACCACCTGATTCTAATGTTCTGACCTATGATCTATTGTACATAACTCCATTACATATTACTTTGTGTGGCTGTGTTCCCCTGTGAACCTTTGACAGACAAACACTGATTACACACAGAGCAGTCATTTAGCCTAAAGTTAAAAGAGTAAACCATAAATGTTGTAACCGGCCTCATAATGATGATGTCATTGTGAATGTGACATGGGCACGCATGCCAGACATCCTAATGAGGCATCATGCTGTCATTAAATAAAGTGCACGCAGCATTTTTGCACAATAAGTCACTATGGCTTTGTTTGATACTGAGAGATCCGTTACAATCACATACACATACAGTACACAACTGCTGGCAGTGGTGCAATCTATAATATCATTATAATAGCGTTGAAGGAAATGGCTTAATCCAGAATATGAAAGCAATTACTGGCTTTGCAATTTACTATTTATATTCCTCTCAAAGCTCATAGGAGACAAATCTTTCCCAATCAAGCTGAGATGAAGAAATGAAAGCCAAGAACAAATACCTGGCTCCCATCTCAAAGAGAGTAGAAATGTCAAAATATAAGGTACAATCTATAAGACAAAGTTTGTCATTAAAGAAAGTCTTACTTTACATCTAAACAGTGCATTTCTTCCAAGTATGGCTCATTCATTACACTAAAGGATTATTTGCTTTTCATCAGCATGCCCGAGGAAATCAAGGGAGCACATTTAATCTTTAAAAATCAGTCATAGAAAATTCTGTGTTGTACAGACCGCAAGGATTCGGGACTAACGCCATGTGAGGATGTGCTCTTCTGTGCATGCGTGAACATGGCTTGACTGTGTAACCCGTCGCTCTACAAGCTATGAGTAGCAGTCAGGTTCACACATGCGCTAGAGTACAGATGTAGTTCGAGTCCCCGTAGCTATAGTCACAACCATAGCTCGCACCCCTCATGAGTTATGTGCTGATGTGATGGCCTGGCCAGTTTCAAGACATGCATGCTTGTTTTTTTCCTTATCCTTGTTTTACCTGATCCTGTTTTTATTTTCTTTCATTCTGTTTTCAATCAAATGTTCCTGGAAAGCACTTTGGGTTGCATTCATTGTAGGAAAAATGCTGCACAAATAAAATCTGACTGATTGATGTTTTATGAAAAGCTGCACTTTACTAAACATAAACTTATGGGGGGTTATTCATAAAAGATCAATGTATCCACATCGCATCACGCTAAATAAGTGCCAAGATAACTGAAGCTCATTCATAAAGCTTTCTTTACATCAATTCGCGCACTGGTGTTCCGTTACTGACGCGTTCTTGTAAGAGGTGTGTACCACGTAAAAGCCATTCAGCTTCTACATATTGTAAGAGCCAGCCTTTATAGTGCTTGCTCTGGTGTCAAAGATAAATTTACACGGCAAATTAGCAAAGAAAACATAAATTCTCTCCTTTAGAGCTCCGTGATTTAAGAGAGGAGGTACAGAATTTATCCAACCGCATCCAGACTGTACCCGGTGTCCCGATGCCACAGGGGGGTGGATGCATGCGTGTGTTTCTGTGTACAGGCAGAGTGAAAAGATTGATGCTTGAGGAAGAGGCTCAGTGTCAGTAGAATGCGAGTGAGATCAAATTTTGTCATTTAAATGAACTACACTACATTCCTAATTGTTAGACAAAATATGCTCTGAAGGCTAATAATGTATGTCACATTAATCTGTATACTTCAGTGCAACATTTCATGTTAAAGCTCATTTCACATCCAGCTTAAGCCTTCTTGTTTTTTTTCCCAATCTTATAACTTCAGGGAAAGCCAAAGCATCAGGATCTTATTTAAACACAAAAGACACTCAGCTGCTTAGCAGCACAACAACAATCCATCTAAACACAATCCAGAACTGCAATTCAATTCCAGTCTTAACTTGAGAGGCTGTGTAAAATAAAGTGTGGTATTAAGCAGACTTTTTAAGTCACTCTGAGTCTTTTCAACCACGCAACAGCACTGACAACCTGACAAACAAAGTTCATCAGTGCTCTTGGAAAAGAGGAAGCCACACTGACAGTTGGCATTAAAGGGCTGATGATACAAGTTGGATCATCACAACTTTTCTTCTCACATCTTCCTGATGCATATAGACATATAATGATAATACAAATCAGTGGCTTTGCAGTGTTGACATTACACTGGCTAAAGTCATCCCTGCTGCTTTGTCTCGACCCATTTTATAAAATGTGGAACAAATAACGTGCCAAATGACCTCCTGTGTCCCAGACCTTTCAGATGGTGGGATTAATTGGCTTTCTATCATTTGGAAAGAAGAATGACTGGAATCCAAAGTGACTCCATAAAAGCTGCAGTCTGTGAGGACTGCTTGAAATTATTAGAATCCCTGGTGAGGGCTGATTCAAAGCAGTAAAATGTGAGGAACTACCAATAAAGAGTTTGCTCCTCCTGTTGAGTGAAGCCTCACTGACTCTTTATGAGCTGCACAAAAACACATTACTTACTTTGACAAGTAGCTGAGGCATGAGGGCACCAGGGAAAGAGATGACCATACTCTGATAAACAACTACAAGCACTGTCAGGGCTCTTGTGACACTGGTAGACTAAACGAAGACAGATTTGGGAGTCAGAAAAAAACAACACACAAGCAGCCATGTTACCACCTGTATAGAAAAACTAGAAGAGTAGAAGGGTGAAGAGGAAGGGGAGTGAAAGCTACACATCATTGAGGTTTGTGTACTACTGCTCCTTTTACACATTACTACTCATTTAGAAAAAGTTATCACCCATAAAACACTGTATCTTAAGCCAAGGGCACACTACACGACAAAACTCAGTTTTCCTTTGATGTTTTTGTGTGCAACTAGTCCGCAACAGAAATCCCCAGATCGTCGCCGGTTTGCTGCAAGTTCAAACCGCTGACTCTCTCCTAGTGTGAGTATTATCTGCATATCTAGTTGCAGATGCTACGATAAATTTTCAACCTGCGGGAAATCTGGCCGACTTGTTGGGTGAGGGATCAGCGATGAACAACAGCTTCTTGATTCTGGACAAGAATCAATTTGTCGTATGATTCCATATGTGTGAGTATGTGTGACAATGGGATTTTAGGATCGTAGCTGCTGTATAGGAGAAAAATTACCTTTTATTTCAATTTTACTTGCGAATCAATTGCCAAATTTTGCAACGTAGCATTGACAGCACAACAGAAAGCAAGAAACTTCTCTTTAAATGTACTGAGGGCGACAGGTTTCAGTCTTGGCCTTAGCCTGTTGTAAATTTGCAGTACAAACCTACAAACTTGACTTTTTGGTGATCAGACAAATTGTGTTTTCTTTGATGTAAGTTTGTATGCTTACATCTCTATATATTTGTTTAGTTTTTAAAAAATTATTTCCTGACCTTTGCGCTGCATTCATTGTATGAAAGGTGCTAAAATAACAACAACAACAACAATAATAATAATTGTACTTAAAAATAATAGAATAATTTTAGTACATAATTACGTATATAAAAATATTCAGTTCAAAAAATTTTGATGGATCAAAATCATTAAACCCATATAAATCTGCAATAAAATCGCTGATATGGTTGACATTATTATTACGGTAATTTGACTAAATGCTCCATAATTCACATGGACAGAAAAGCTGTAGTTTCAAACTTATTTTTTCCTTTACATTAACTAATGATAAATACACTGAAAACCATTCAGGTCTTTTAACAGCAGAATATAGGTTACTATGTCTTCTAAGTGATAACACATGACAACGTGTCCTCCATCCATCCATCCATTCTCTATACTGCAAGGGGGGTCTGGAGCCCATCCCAGAGGTCATCAAGCGAGAGGAAGCGTACACCCAGGACACGTCAACAGTCAAACACACAAAGACAGACAGCTCAGTCACACTCCCATTCACACCTGCGGCAACCTCAGATGGAGGTAAATTGGAGGGACATTATTTCTCATTATTTTCTCTATCACAAACACCAGAGAATGCATTATTAACAAATACATGTTAGTTAACAACAAGTGGGCTGAATTTAAAATGTCATACATTTTTTGTGTGGTTGTAGTCAGTTTAACCGATAGTGTCACACCTAAGATTTAACTGCTAACATTTCGTGGATAAACAGATTAAACAGAACTGAATTTAAGGTGTCCTGATATGCTCAATGATTTTATGATTTTTCAGGCAATAAGTGAGGGAGATGTGATATGACTCACCTGGAGGGCACAGTTCATCATGCGAATGATATAATCAAACTGCTGATGATCCAGTATAGCGCGGTTCTGCTGGACATGAAGACTCAGCTCATCAGTGAGACATTGACGGGCCGATTTGCCTTTCAGGGCGCGAAGTGCAGCCGGTAGAGTCTGGTAAGCGAGACATGGAGACAGAGAGACAGAGAGGCCTTGAGATGAAGATAATAGGTCAACTGATGGGAAAGGTTCTTAATGCCAAAGACTGAGAAAACAATCAGTGATAAAGTTAGAAGTTAATAATTGATTCATTATGTCCCAAAATGTTTCCTCAGGCTCACTGTATTGCAATGTTATTGTTCTTTTTATGGCATTACAAACAACTGCTGATGATGTAGCAACTGTGCGAACATCTATACAATATCATAATATGGGGATTTGTCTCTTTTGAGGCCAGAAGTACCACTTTTCAAGAGGTACTTGCTGTTATTTTGTCTAAACTTTAATGTGCCATTGTTCAGTGTGAATAGGTTTTTTGTGTGTTTGTTCCAGTTGTTCCATTATGTCGTCATCAGCCCATATTTCCAGACTCTTTAGTTCTTCCTCACTCATCGGGGCTGCTAGACTACAGTGCATTTCCTGTCCTGTTTAGAACACACATAATCCATAATGCACCTCCTTTGATTGGTCCATGTATCACTTAGGTGCAGACAATTGTAAAAACGTGTTCTCACCTGCAGCAAACTGAGCCAGGGTTCACTTGGAAGCAGACCGAGACCACTGGTTTTTGGTGGACTAGGATTCACTTGCTTGGTGTGAACCCGAGTGTCAAAGAGTGTTCATACATGCTGAAATGACCCAAACAATCCAGAAAGTTTGGTTTGTGCCCACTAAACAAAGTAGGTGTGAAAGCAGGCTAATATGGCATAAATGAAGGCATTTTGTGTTCAGTTTCAATTAGAGGCCTTCGTGGGTCCACTTGTTTCAATAAAATTGGGTTAGCCTCAGGCCTGTGCAACAAGATGTCTAGCCAAGTGGATTTGTAGTAATCACCTCAGGAGAAAATATGCTTTTTGAGGTGAAACAGGGAGAAGGAAAAATGAAGGTGTTGTGTGCTGCAAGAAATAAGTACAAAGAAAAGCATCATGCTGCTGCCACTGCTGGTGTTCTCTCTCTATTTGTGTCTATTTGGGTTGACGCATTTTGCTTCAGTTCTAATTATCCTCAGGTTTATTTTGGGTAACCCCGGGAATAATATTTACCCACTAATATGATTTTAGGGGAATGTAAATACTTTTCCAGTTACATAATTGCGAGAAAATTAGCCTGTTGAGGTCTGGAATTGACTTTATTTCAATTAGGCTCATGACAGCTTTCTGAATCGGATATGTTTATGCTGGAACGTGTTTGAGTAGTAAAATTTGTAAGCATTCTTTTTCTTTTGAACATATTTGGTGGAATAAATTGCAGGAATTAGACAAAACTGGAAGCTTCTGCAAGTAATGATTGGTTAGGTCTGTCAATTATAGAGAGACAAAGAGAGAGAGAAAGAGAAAGAGAAAGAGAGAGAAGTCCCCTTTTTCAATTGTACAGATGGGAAACGATTTCCATCTAATATAAACATGTATGTTGATGAAGAATACAGACTCCTCAGAATTCCCATTCCATCTCTCCAGCTATACACCACATCAGTACAGTTGGTCCAATCTGCTGTATGGCTAATGGTCTCTATGCTGACCCTCGTGTATGGCAGCAAAGGATTTACAGGCTC
>OMOW01102920.1:0-13244 GCA_900312555.1 Lamprogrammus exutus | reverse complement strand
GAGTGCGTGGGCGATGGAATAGTACAAAAACGATTATTTTCAGAGGGGCGAGGTCAGTCCGGAGAAACGGGTCCAATACGGAGAGTTAACCAACTCTCATAGAAGGAGTTGTGAGCAGCCCAACAACCTGGAAGGAACATAGAGGAATATCCAAGCGAGAGTACCGGAGGACTGACCATTTCCCCAATCTCGCTTTGGGAGATAATTTAGTTTCCTAAGGATCATGATTTTTCTTTAGTTGGAATATGGGTTTTCTTCATTTGGAGTAATGTAGCGTCTAGCGTTAGTTCTACCAGGGAGACTCAAGGGTCACGTCACACTCACTCACCGGCTCCTGCAATCAAAGTCGTCTTTCCCGCCAAGTATCCTACGTCACATTCATTCATTAACTTCTCCAATAAGGTCAGCGTCCGACAGTGAATCAGCTTAGCGCGTCACCGTTCATTCAGCAGCTTGTCCAATCACATGCACGCTTACCTGTTGAAATGTCATCCACTAACGTGCGTCTCTGCTGCTTTCAGTGTTCAGACTGACATTTCATCCCCTTCCTCCCCACCGCCACCAGTTTGGTCCCCATCTTGCTGTTTCACTCAGATGGGGACATCTGAACCCGTCAGATGGGCTATGACGGGTTCATAGACTCAGAACCCGTCTATGCCGGTGGGTTCTGAGTAGGCGTTGGAGATCGCTAACGCCGTTCCTCAGAATGGGGGCCTACGCCAAAGAGACTTTTTCATTCATTCACAGATGTTCCAATAAATCATATTGCGTATGTAAGCCTCTGAGTCTTCATGGTAGAAGTGCTGTGCTACTGTTAATCAGCTGTAACCTAGTGACCTGTGTTTGAGGCTCATCTGCAATGATTGTGTCTCATTCTCACTCTGATTAAACAGATTTTTAACTGCTGCAGTAAAAGCTTCCGCTAGTAGTCTGCACCAACCTTGAGAAAACATTGAAACATCTCGAGACCATCCGCCAAGGAGATTATGTTTTTGGCCTCGTGTTTTTGTTTGGTTGGTGTATTTGTTACCTTGCCAAGAAGGTCGTGTTTTCGCCCTTGTTGGTTTGTCCATCTGCCTTTCTGATTATCAGCAGGATTCCTCAAAGTTATGAACCGATTTTCATAAAAGTTGGTGGGCAGATTGGACTTGATCCAGGGAAGCCTATTACATTTTGGTACTGGTCAGCCTGATGGTGTTGCTGTAATTACCATTACCAGTATTTTATGTTTTGTCCTATAACTTGAACCGTAAGTGCTTGTATCAAAATTATATTTCCCTTAGAGTCCTTGGGTCTATCTGCATTCATCCATAAAGGCCACAGATATTTGCACATAAGATTTTACACCATTTAAAATATTTTCAAAAGTTGTTTTTTTTGTATCTACTCCTACAATTTTGGGTCAGTTGTCACAAAATTCAATGTGCAGAATATCTAGGCCAAGCTGGACTAAAGCCTTAGCTTTGTTTTTTGGAGTTGCTGTGGCTCATTTATCAAAAGGGCAATATCTCATGACTGAATTAGTCTATAGTAACCAAACTTGGTGGACATGTGCACAACTACTTACGCAAAAAAACAAACAGCAAACTCACAATCAACCCAATGGTGGCATTATAACATCAATAGTGAAATTATTTCAATATAATAATTCAGTCTTATTTTAGTCACTTTATGTGGAGCAATGTTTATCACTGTTAACTCACAGATAAAAGGTCCTGGGTTCAAACTGAACCAACCGTATTCCTTTCTATGTGGAGTTTTTGCAGTAGTTCGGATTGTCAAAGTGTCACAAGTTTGAGCAGATTGTGTTGGTCTACTTTTATTGATGATTTATTAAAGCTGAAGTTCCAATGGATGAACTTTTATCTTCATGGGAAAATGAAAATGAACCTTTGGATGTTGAAGAATGAATGGTAAGTAATAAGTTAAGAAAAGAAGAATCCATCGAGCAGGCTTATACATTTCTACAGTATATGTCATTATATTGACCACATCTGTGTGGACTTGGCATTCTCTTAGGGAATCGGTGTTCAATTAGTACATCTGTTTTGTCTCAATCTCTCTTTAAGTCTTTCCTCAACTACGGCTGCGACACCTGGCTGGTTGGCGGGAATGTACCTCTCTTTGAATAGCCTCTCCCAAAGTACCAGAATTCTTTTATTACATGTAAGGGTTTTTTTTAGGGAGTTTCCCTTCTCTTCCTAGACAACTTTGGGCTGGGAACCTTTTGTTGCCTATAAAGCCCTTTGGAGACATTGTATGTGATATTAGGCAATACAAATAAACTTGACGCGAGTTTCTGAACTTTCATTTCTCATTTAGACCCATTAATGACAAGTGAATCACATATTTAGACATTTATTTTATTCTATTGCTCTTTGTAAATAATTTTAACATTAGAGAAATACTGTATGTTCCAACACAATACGAAACAGAAGAAAACAACACAGCACCAATTCTGACAGACACACATGGATATTAAGTTTATGTAACAGTAACATGACACAACCCAAACATTCATGGAGTGTGACAGTATCAGATTGTCTTTACGTTCGTATACAGAAATTAGTGAATTCTTCACTGTTGTAGTCTGGAGTTCAATAAAGGTTTACTGAAATATCTTTGAAGTGGATACCTATTACCTTTAACTGAACTCAAATTAAATGAAAGAACAGTTTCATAATGTGTAAATGGAACTTTGCACCTACATATTTATGCAATTATTTAGATGTTTGAATGTGCCATCTCTAGGTTAGTAATTGTGTGACGCGTGTGAATAATCTGCTGGCTGTACACTGTTGTGACTTGCTCATGTGTCACACTGACAAGGCCGGGAATGAATTTTGTCAACAAATAAAATGTTAATGCATGAGGACAATTTGAAAAAGGTCCATGAGATAAAGCTGAAACTAAATAGTTAAAAGCTCAGTCCTTTACAAGTCATACCCGTTTCATCTTTGGCTCGATCAACACATGTGACATGTTACAGTGGTACAGTGTGGTCTCACTGACATGCACGTGTACATTCGTGTTTTTGGGTTTTGATGCGGACAAGCCCCCAGTTTTGTTCTCGACTTTACTGCAAAGCAACTCCAAGAGCAGTGAAATACAAAAGGAAAAACCCCCCAGAAAAAAGCAAAAACAGCACAGCACATCAAATGTCATAAAGCACAAGAAAACTACAGTGCCCATCACATGTCAGCATTACATCTGCTCCCACTAAATACAGTCAAAGATACAACAGCAGCACATCAAAGTTTATAATGCAGTTTCAACCTCAGCAGAATCCCAAATTGAGTAATAAAGACAATCAGCAGCACAAAGAGGAAATGGGTTGAGCCTGATGGAGCCGCTGTGTGCAGATCACAAAAGGCCCAAGTATAGTTCAGAAAGACAACAAGATGAAAGAACAGGCCAGCATTGTCCTAAAGAACTGTCTTTTGTCTTTTCTACTTATGATACCGGGCCCTCATCATAATTGGTCCACATGTCACATGACTGATTGCCTCACCAGTGCAGGGCTAGTGGGTGGGGCAAAACCAGCCATGTGACATTTGGACCAATTACAATGAAGGGCAGGTAACAGAAATAGAAAACCAAAATTTCTCTTGGGCACAAAGAGCACCCAAAGAACCCGTATCAAAACAGTCTTGTATGGCTCAAGACAAGTTATTTGGGCATTCTGATATCACATCGCGTTCTGTAAGCTTTTTATCAGCTTTAACATGCATTTATCCTGATAACATATCTGAGTACAGATCACATGTTAACAGGTCCTTTGTCTATTTTTTTAACATCAGATATCTGTAAATAAATCATATCATATGGCTGGTTGAGCTCCATCCACTGGCCCCTCAAAGGTGAGGCAATCAATGGGAGCCAGGGGGCGGGAAAAAGTACAAAAGACAGCTAAACTGTGTGGGGTCTAGTGTTCTTACCAGTCTTTTCGTCTAACGTCTACATATACTGGGGCCTAAATGGTGAAACACAGTCCTGCTGTGCGTACGATCAGCTACAAGCATAGAACAAAGGTTAGTGAGCAGTGTTACATGTTTATATGCAAGAGAATGCAGAGAGGGGGAATGCAGGTGAGGAGGTTAAAACAAAGTGTGCTTTCCCACTCATGCATCCTGCTGGTCTGTAAGTCAGGCGTGATGGGTTAGCACTGAAGGTAAGAGATGTGATAAAGATTGGTTATTTTATTTTTTTTAAATAGGGGCTGATAAATATCAACATGTTTCCTGTTTGGATGCGCAGCACTTTGGAATCAAACTGTTGGATATTTGACAAATATTTAAAGAGTAATTGATTATTCTTGTCTGTATACATGATCCAAAAAATGCCTAGCATGCTATGATAACAAGCAAGCTCATTTGCACACTTTGATTACCCTGCTTAATGTATGCAAGTTAAATTTCTTCCTGTGACAATCGACTGACAGATGGTTGCTGATTCATCTGTGGGGCCATCTGGTGGGCACTAAGAGAGGCACATCCTGATGTTAAAATCTCATAACTCTTGTTCTTATTATATGTGATAAATAAATGCCCAAGAAAATATACTTCATTTTACATGTATCTATCAATCAGACCACAATAGGATAACTTTAGCCAATACTTCTTTAAATATACAATATTCAATAGTTAAACGCACACAACATCTATATACTGGAATACCCTTACATATCTCTGACGAGCAGTAACAGACATGAACCCTCTGCTCTGACCTGCAACATCCTGCGTTTCAACAATAACCATCTGGTCATCAACCTCAAATCATCACAGAAACTGAACAAAAGCAGGTAACTGGCTTTCATAAAGAAAGTGAAAACATTTGTGGTATAAATTAACACTAATTGGCAGACAATTGTCAAGGCATTTCCTCAATGCAACATGATTGCAAATAACTCTTCAAGTCCAAATGACTTCATTACATACCACAGCTGTCACTGTGTCTAACAGAGATGACATATTTGTCCACTCATAACAAAATAACACCACAAATGATTTCAAGGATAATTTCCTGTTACTTCACAGCTATGTTTGGCTAATTAATGTGTTATATTGGACTCATTTCTTCTCTGCAATTTACAGGGTTATCAGCTACTTCTATTTGGTGCAATCATACACCCATGTGATGTGAAGTAGATTGTTTTCTAACATGCCTTTGTAATTCTTCAGTGGAAGCAAGGCCAACATTGGTGTTTTTCATGTGACAAAAGACATCTGTTGTTGTCTATCTGCATGTTGCTGCATTTCAACACGTCAACACACTTAACTCAGATTCACAGCATCTTCGCTTAGCAATGACATTTAGACACAACACCGTTTGCTCACCAGTCAAATCAAATAAATCATTGACATCACCTCTAAAGACAGTGAACGAAGCTGGGTTATTAGGTCACACCCAATCAAAAAAAGGCCTTGAAATGGTAACTAATGTAAGCTATTGTTGTGCTTAGTGTTCGAGGACGCTCTTTCTACACCTTGTTACCTGCTCTGTGAGGGTGAGGGGGCACCAGTACACTAAAAGGAGAGCTGAAGCGAGCAAGAAGCTGCACTGGTAAACCAATGAGGAGGAGGTCTTTCTACCATTCATTAATGAAATCATCTTTCCAAGTGGAAATACAAGGTAGAGGCAAGAGTTAATCATGCTGAGTGTGTGATGAGTTTGACCTTTTAAAACAACTATGCAAAAACAGGCAGATGTTTAGAAAGATGAAATCTGAGTGACGGGATGAAACAGCGAGGCAAAAGATTCTATTACATTCACAAGCAATTGAAATGTACATGATATTGAGTGAGTAAACTCTTAAGTTTAGGCGCTTTCACACTGCAGGAACAAGGAGTTGTTTTTGAGTTCAGATTTGAGTTCAGCAAATAAAGTTCCTGAGGCATTTTTTAGTTCCTGCTCAAGAGTAGATAACACATTTCCATAGACGCAGATTCTACTGCCAGAGCCAGTTCTAGGCAAAGTGCTAGACATATATAAGTTGTGGAAGCCTTTTCTAATTCGTACTAGATTTCCAGATCAAATCGCCAAAAGAGCATTTGTCTCCTCTGCAGAGATTTATTTTGACAAACAATAACAAGTTAAAACTTCCTTTTGTCTCCTGCAGATAATTTTCCAGAACACTCAAGCCAGACGCTTTGATGTGGAACTGGCGCCACTGGCACGGCGCAGTGGAAAAGCACTAACAGGAGGTTCAGGAACTTCTGGGCAGAACTCACAAGACTGAACATCATTGATTGGTCAGACACAAGTTTCATCAAGTGGACAACTCCCATTTTTAAAGCATCATGTTTAACTTGTTTTTGTACAAAGTGAAAATAAAATCTCTCTGCATTAACTGTCATAAAGCTCAGCAGAACAGGAAAAAAACATCAATAAAGCAATGAGAACAATAATCGAAGCAGATCTGACAGGTGAAGCAGAAAGGAGTACGACACAATGGATACTCTGGAACACTGACCAGCATACTCTGTGATCTCTTTTTGTTGGAGACATTACACAACAGCGTGGAAGGTCAGGATGAGTAATTGTCAGCAGTGGGCAAGTTCTGTTTTATGTTGTGTGAATGTTGCAGCTGTAGCAGTGTATACGTCAGTGTAGGATTCATGTAGTTTCTACTCTGCATAGTTCAGAGTTTGTTTTTTTAAACTGATTTAAATCTTTAGTGTGAAAGCGCCTCTGGGTGATGAGGTAAGTCCAAAAGAAATCAGTAACTTTATGAAATTCAGGTAAAGATGCTGGAAATTTAAGGAAGACAAACAACACAAAATGTAAAACAGGTATTTTCCTTTTGAGAACAGACCAAGGACATGTTCAGAGAGCTGCCATTAATGGCTGCATTATGCTTCATCCAACCTAGCCCATCCAGCTCAAGTCAAAAGGTAAATGTGTTTATACCTTTTCTGAATGCACACTGGAGGGTGGAGTGAAAAGCCGTCTGTCATTGAGAGGGGAGGGGATGGTGTGTGTATGTCTTTGTTACGGTGAACTCAAAACGGTTAATCATATGAACAAATTTTCACTTTAGGAGAGGGGAGGGGTTGCTAATAGCAATTCGGTGTCTTCTGTGTGTTTTCATTATCTCTACACAACAGGGATATAAATGCGTATAACTGCACACACTTTCAGTTTCACTTCTCGCCACAGTGCGCACATAGCGTGTTGGAAAGAGAACAGAGAATTTGAGAGAGAAGTGTAGCCTAACTTTCACACCTCGCCACATGCAGCTCATCACTGCATGAAGCAGGCGTGCCAGGCAGAGGTTTTTTTTGCCGAAAGCTAAACCCCCTGAATCGGCGGAAAGGGGGACACACATTTTCCATCTCCTTCAGACTCTCTGACCTGTGTCGGATGAAGCAAACTGTAGCCTTAATCCTCCTGGCTGTGTCTTCTGCATTCCCTTCTTTCAATATTAAAACTGTGTAATAATCAAATCTGCTTTGTTGCTCTCAAGCACAAAGAAGACAAAATCTTGGGGAAATAAAACTAAAATTTAAAGTTGAGATGCCCTCGACAGATAAACTTTGAGGAGTTCCACGTGATCAAAATTAAACAACAAGTATCGCACGACACACATTTAAAAGATTGCATATATAACTTGTTTAACCCTCTGACTTGTACCCACAGGAGGTGTGTGTGTGTAAGTGTGAGCATGTGTTGGCTGATCCTACAGGCCCTTGTTGAAGTAGACGGTGGTGATACCAGGACTGGCCTGTCGTATCCTATCCTGCAGCTCCATCTCCAGGCCGCTCACACTCATTGAACTACAAAGAGATTGTATGAAACAGTTAAAACATTGTTAAAGAGTGGTTATAATTTCATGTATAACCACGCCCTGTGTGGAGGGGGCTGATATGGCTGCACACTACCTCTTCTGGGGGAACAGAGCGCAACACAGGGGGGTTGCAAACACCAGGCTGAAAACATGACAGAGAAGAATGTTAGACGCTGTCATTGCTTCCTTTACATACAGCTGCATGTCACACACACGTCATCACGCATAACCAGTGTTTACTTACCACAAACCAACCAGCCCCACCTGAACTGGAGCATTTAGAATTGGGAACCGCTGGAAAGACAAATCAGAGAAGACGTAAGTGAAGTCAATCAGCAAATTAATCAGACATTTTACTTGATGCATGACCTGCATGCTAAAATTGTGGTAGTGGTAGGGCTAAATATTGAAAAATGTTCTGTGATATTTTTGTTTTAAGTATATGTACTTTGTGACATTAAGGTTACATCACTGTGTAGGCAGAACATTTGTGTGAAACCACACACTCAATTGTGATTGATCAGATTCAACTATGGCAAGGCAAGTTTATTTGTACAGCGCCATTCTGTCACAAAATGACAAATTCAAAGTGCTTTTGAATAAATCATAAAAAGACAATAATTCAAAGATAAATAAAATAGGATATAAAACAAAGATTGAATTTTTAAAAATGTAAAGAAACGTAAAAAAATAAAAGAATAAGAAGTTACGGTGCGGTTACAATGCAGGAGTAAAATAGCCCCAAATTCCATTAAAAGCAATGGCAAATAGAAAAGTTTTAAGACTTAATTTAAATTCGCAGACAGTTCCAACCAATTTCAGATCATCTGGAAGTTTATTCCACAAATGTGGTGCATAAAAACTAAAGGCTGTTCACAGTGAGCAGACCAGAACCAGATGACCTGAGAGATATGCCCGATTCATAAGACAGAAGTAGATCTAAGATGTATTTTGGCCCTAAACAACTTAGTGCTTTGAAGACAAGTCGCAGTGAAGCCAGTGCAGTGATCTGAAGACTGCAGTTATATGCTCCACTTAGTGTTAGTGAGGACTGAATGAACTGCAGCTGTTTATTTTTTTTTTTAGGGAGGCCTGTGAAGACACCATTACAATATTCAAGCCTACTAACGATAAATGCATGGACATGGACAATTATGATATCACCGAAAACGTTTACATGCACACTGTACACTGTACTGTGATTTTTGTCTGTAATGCAAGTAGGATGTATACATGGATGGAATTATCAAGATTCTTGCATTTACAGAATATACATGCATATTTACCCAAGGTGAGGGAATTTTATTAATTGAATTTTTGGATTGTTAACATGCTTGAGTGTACACCATGCTGCTTTATGAAGATTTCAATCTGATACTGGTATTTGGAAGAAAAAAAAGTCTTAAGGTGGACGTAAATGTACTGTATCAGATGGACTACACTATATTTACCAAAACAATAGCATGCTTCAGCCCCACATCAAAACTATGCAGGTGTATGTGCGTATGCATGTATGTATACTGTATATAACATATGGAATGTGGCAGGACTTGTTTGATCCTCACAACACACCAGCAGGTCCAGTAAATGCACTGACAGTTATCTCACACTTACCTTCATGAAAGCTCTCTTTTCCAGAGCATTCATTATAACAGGAGGGATGGCTGTGAAGAGCAAAAAATGAACAACATCAGAAGGTAGGTAATTCACTGGTGTACTTACTTTTAAAATTTCTCTACAATAGATCCACAAACAGAAGACAATATTCTGACATTACCCATGGCTGGCATTGCCATGCCGATCCGGGACACAACCACCTGGACAATGGCCTGATTGGCAGCATTTACAGAGTCTCCTAACCTGTTCCCATTCTCATCAGTCACAGGGATCCCATACTTCAACTCCCTGAGACCAAGAGAAAATACAGTCACACTCAGGACACAAGTGAGACAAGCATCAGAGATCCGACAAATGTCTGAGTGGATAAATCAGTGTTCAAGGTATATTATTTTGGAGATCTCACCTCTGTCTCATGAATGGGATGTTGATACAGTTTGCAGCAGCAACTGCAGCAAATGGGACAAAGCGGCTGACAATTGGAGGAAGGCGCTGGGGACACAGATAGGTTCACAGACATGAATACATTTGGGGGAATTTGACACTCTCAGACTGAAGTTTACTGACTTGAAGAAAAGCCATTATACCGTGGCCAGAGACTTTAGTCCCAGAGCTGTGACCACCGCTCCCGTCGTAGCACTAATATAGGCGACTCCCAGCTGACTGTGAGGAAAAAGACACATTAGACACAACAGCGTAATCAAAAAATCACGCACTGTTTCATTCAGCAATTTCACAGTCAGTACATTTGCATGCACTCATTACCGAGTATTTGTCCTAAATGGCAAAGATGCATTTAACCTGTATACATAAACGGAATCAATCATATTCCGTCGTTCTCAGAGTAAACATGACATTTTGTGTTATTGTAGAATAAGACAAGTCTGCCCATTGAGGTAATGGCATACTGCCACAAAGACATTTACATACCTTAATAAATCGATTTACAATCGCATAATCAGGTCTGTTACTCTGAGTGAACCAATTCGCTCCTTTAGAATTCTTTGTATTTTTAAGTGAGTATTGGTAAAAAAATATAACAAGGAGCCTTAATTACAATAAATTGAAGTAGAATTGCCCTAAAGGTCACAATGACTTCAGCTTGAGTAACATGCTTGTTCTATAATGATTCATTCTGCCTCTGCCTCTGCTGACAGAAACACATTCTTTCTGTATACATGCATTTGATGCTTTGCTGCAGCATTTTAAGGATACCTTTACACAGTGCAAGGAAAACAGTATGCAAATGTGACCAGCCTTCGGACCTGTGGAATTTAACCCGTGTCAGCATGAATGCATGGTGACATAGGTGTGAACATGCTTAACAGTGGAAGGTAGTACCGCTGTGAGGGGAGGGGAGAGGCCAGCAGCTCCTACAGCCTCCATACAGACAAAAGGCTACAAGGGGGGACAGGAATGATCTAGAGTGGAAGTCAAATGAGAAGTCCTCCCTACTTCACAGTGATGGGGGCATCTCCACTGCGGTTGGTGTAGTTGACCACAGCGTTGAAGGACTGGTTAACCCACTGCCAGAACACCACTGCAGGAGTAGTCCTAAAAATACAAAGGGAACGGTGACAGTGTGGTTTCGGATATGAGAAACAATTGTACAAGCTAGAATTGAGGCACTGTTTAGTTTACATCACATTGAACCACGGCTTGATGCTCATGAAAGCATTGAAAGAGTTGAGTGCACAGGCATGTCTACTAAAAGAATTTACCATTTACCATTTACCAAAAGAACAGTGCAAGGCATCACTGCTGTCCACAGGGTAATAAAGGTGGGTATCATGCAAAATTAGTAGCAATGGAGTTCCTTGTTAATATATTTCAGAACAAATCCTACTTATCCTTCATGTAGGAATGATAAGTAGGGCAGAGAAATGCCATGAGAAGCCATGTGAGTGGATGACCGCACCTAGGGAGGTGGTGAACAGTATATTGGGTACCCTTGAGTAGCCTACTGCAGTAGGCAACCAGGAACCATCAGCTTGCATTTACATTGAATCTACACTTTGTGGACATTTCATTAGGTAACGCTGTTGAATCCAATACAATTCAATAGAACACCCATGCCATAATTCAGGGGTGCTCAAACGTTTCTGATTAAATGTCCACAAATTAATTTCAAATATGGTCAGAGGTCCAGAACAATGCCACCAAAATGCACAGACATAAGTTGTCCATAACAAAAACGCAACACATTCAACATCTTATCACTTAGAGATTAGAACTTTATTAAAGATTTGTGGGTCATTCCGGATTCTGACCTAGACTTTGTGAAGCCAAGCTATAAATCCTACCTTTGTGAAGCTGATAATGTTGACTTTTTGATGACATCGTGTCAGAGGGGTGCTCTCTCCACTCAGTTGTAATTGTTGTGGTGGTGTTGTACGAGACTGCATTGTAAGGTGAAAGATGTTTCCTAATCACATACATGAGGGGGGCAGAATATTGAAAACACCTTTCAATGCAATGCAGTCTTATATTAGCACCACTAACTATGGCCATACCAATTACATTGAGTTGAATCAACACCTCTCTGAAACAATGTCAACAAATACTGAAAATTATCAGCATGATAAACGTCAAATTTACAGCAAGAATGTTCTGTTAGATTGTATTGGCAGGTAATGCATTTTGAGCCACCAGATTTGGGGGAAAATATCTGATTGCGATTTCTCTAACAGATATTGCGATTGAATTTGCGATATAATGTGTAATAGATTTAAAACATGTGGAGCATTACCACATGAGATACCATCAAAATATTAGCTGCTCTGTATTCTAAAGGATGAGAACTTAAAGATACGAATCGCTTCCAACATGTATTTATTACATTTCTTAAGTGGCATAGAACATAGAACAATTATCACAAAAGCTGTGACTGTGTTAAGTTAAGTAAATAAAGTAATAATAATTTTAAATAAAACAATTCCAATAAGAAAATAATAGGACCTTTCTGTAAACAATCTCTGACATTGAAATAGGTAGGTCATTCACTTATGGCTCAAGAGCAGCATCTAAATAATGCACAATCTGTAATCAATAGAACATTATTTACTGATATTCAGCATTTAGCTTATAAGTTGACAAACCACAGAATAATTATCAAAAAAGGCGATCACTAAACATACTAATAGAAATAGGAATATAAACATAGTTCCACAGCTTTGATTACGTTTGATCCACTATCAGTGGTGATGCACGTCTGGCCCTCTTCTTTTAGACACAAGCTGGACAAACACTCTCTTAAGTCCATGAATATTAATATTGATATATTAATATTGCCATATTCTCTCCCATGTGGTCAACAGGAAAGTATGCCGTTTGCAAGCAGCAACTCTTCAACTGAAAGTCATCATTTATGAAGTGTACACAGAGACTTATGTATGGCGCGGTCATCCTGCTTGACCACAAATCGGCTATTGAGGCATAATACTCCAAATTGTTCAGCTGCATCTAAACTTTTTTCCAACATTCCACATACAGTTCTGGGAGGGCAACTTGACTGAAGTATGTGTGGGGGGGAATTGCATATCTTTTATCCAGCATTGGGAGGAGTTTTTGACAGCCATCTTTGGTCCCGGCGTTACCACACACCACGTTGTCTTTAGCGAGGTAGTTCGTTATGGCGTTCGGTGCCTTCGTGAGCCTTTTCCACACGGAGTAGCAGTCGCAAACAACTCTGAAATAGTAGTTCGTTTATAGTCATATAGCTGCTTGTGGTGCTTTTTCAAGTGCTGATATAGGTTTGTGGCGTTGCCTCGTGATGTGGCAACTGTTCCACGACGGGCCTTGCACAATACCTTCTTCTGTTGCACATCTGTAGTCTCAAACC
>OMOW01102918.1:0-22906 GCA_900312555.1 Lamprogrammus exutus | reverse complement strand
AAGGCAGCCTTCAGTCTTCCACTGTGGTCATCAATTCATTAAAATCAACACACATATGCAACATATCTATGATATGTGTTCCAAAGTAAGTACACAGGAATGTGCTTAAAGTACTTACTTCAAGTAACTAGTAATTATCCTAAGTAACTGACTCTGTCTCTTTGGTGATTATTCTTCAGCCTCTGTCAGCTTATCAAATGTAAATTATGAGTCATTTGATTCTAATTTTGCAGGTGCAGGTATTAAACTGTGATGGCAGTTTGTTGTTATCTTTATTATACTTTGAGAAATTTTAGTAATTTAGTTTTATTTAATTTTTGAAATTTAGAAATAATTTTCTCCTTTGCATTCACATTACTGGTTTTCCACTGTACTGCATTATAGCAACAAAGTAATGTAACACAGAGAGAAAGACTGACAATAATCTAAAAAAGTCATGAAGAGTCATGGAGATCATTTTGCTTTCACAGTGACTGAGCCGAGAGCATATGTGGGTGTGTCTGAATTCCCCACTTTGGTTTGCAGTTAGGAAAGGAAAACAGAGGAAACACTTGTTTAAAAAAAACAAAGCAGGATGATATCCAATGAAGGGTCAATATTTGGGAAGAATTTGATATTTAAATAACACCAACCTTAGAAACATAATACAGCCCACTGTATGAAGGAAGATTTCCAGTGTGCTATACTAGTGCTTATATCAGCGGTATGGACATGATGCATATTGCAGATTATATTTGTTAGTTTTTATACATCAACGACTTGTTGACCAACAATTACAGAAATGACAAAGCAGGACAAACTATATTGGTGCATTCTAAAATGACGTGCATGTTTTCTGATCTGTCAGGCTGATAGTTGAGGGTGTGAGATGAGATGCTGATGTCTTTCTGTAGGGGGTGGCCTTCAGTTTTTCCAGCCTTTAAACTGGTGAGACAGGCTGTTGAACTTGTGATTTTTCACTAATGTTGCTATATTTTGATAACCATGCAAATTGAAGTAGCTGTTTAGGTTGTATTTCACTCCCAGATCCTTGCTTATTGTTTGGTCGAAGACCAAAATGATCATAATGCAGTGAAATATTTTTTCCTGTTTTTTGTTCATACTCAGTGAGTTTTCCAGATAGCCTGATCTCATGAGAAATTCATACTTACACACATATACATACTTATTTTCATATTGATGAGTATGTCGTGGCTAGAGTTCACAGCTTATCCACTGCTTTGCTTCCTGCTACATTACCAATTTGTGCCTTATCTAGTCATCAAGTTCCCCCACCTTCATTGTTAACTCTCACTATCCCACAAGTCTTGTTGATCCCTTTTCCTCTCACATTCAGCTTCAGGCTGAATCTGAGCCAGGCTTTTCTTCTCCCGCCTCCTGCACCTCTCTCACCATCTGGCTGCCTGCCACTCCTCTTCCTCCTCCTCCTCCTACACTACTGAATGCTGCACATGGAGCCCGGCCCCCTTTACACTCCTCAGCTGGAGGAATGAGATGCATTCGCACAAGCTCTCTCTCTCCCTCACAGAGACTTACTCACTAAGTGCTTAGGCAGCCAACAGCCAAGGAAACGCATGCATCATGACCCTGTTCGAGGACACCATGCCTGCTGGAACTTCTAACAGCTTCCACAACTGAACTACAAACCTCAACGCTGACATGATGATGAGTCTCTGAGGAAGATTTTTTTTACTGCTCACAAAGATCACTTTTGAAATTTCCTCTAAAACCAACAACCTCAGGGATTATTTCCACAACATGAGCGTGAAGAGGAAAAAGGCTGGCCTGGTCATCAGCTGGCAGAAGTCATTCTCCATCCTGGCTCCTTGGAGGAAAGGTACAGTCACCTTTCAGTTGAGTTCAGTCTGTCAGCTTCTTCTTTGTCTTTTCATGACAGTGTCTGTGTCTTATCCTTCCCGCCAGCTTGTAATTGAATTGTCTGCTGTGAGATGAGACAGAGCAGTAATTTTAGTCACAAGGTGTGTTTTATTTTAGGTGGCCGATCTTTCATTAGAGGCAGACAAATCCTCTCATCAGAGCTGATGCTGCCTCTATCCACAAACATCCATTTATTTGGCTTGGCATCCACAGGGCATTTGTCTCAACAAACAGAGGGATATTAGCACTCTCTGTGCCTCTTGATAAGTTAACTCAGTAAAAGTAGTGAGAAGGACCTGTACGATCTACTTGTTTACAGGCATATTGTTGATCCTATTCGCCTCTTGCGATACCAGCTGCTGCATCATATAACTCAAGATTAATAAGAGTTTAATTGGATTTCCACACACAAGAATAATTTTTCATTTTAATGGGCAATAAAGTGAATTTCAAGGAGGGTTCAAACAACTTTTCATGAAACAAGTGGATGTTTTAATGGAAACAGAGAGCTGTAAAAAGCTGTGTGTGTTGTGGTTGCTCCAACAAAACAGACATCAAGAACATATGTTTATACGGCCTTCCCCATGGGTCTTCTGTATCATGAGTGCAGGGATGTATACCAGCTTTCACAGGGAAATTGATCCAACAATATGGATCTTGACTTATTGCTGGGTAATGGAAAAACTATTCTTCACATGTGCTTCATGAAAACAGCCAGGAAACTGAAAGAGTTGGAATAGAGTCAGGTAAATGACAGACAAACTTTGATGTAGACTTCTACGGTCATTAGCTGAGCATATATAACCGTCAATGTAATCAAATGTTTCTCTGTGGTTTGTAATAGCCTGATTCATTTGTACATTTTAAGGCGTGGGGCTTTAATTATTACAATGCTGCTTTAAAGGGTTTTTATTACATGTTTACCCCAGTGTTTAGGGCTGTTTTGACATTCAGAGAAATTATTGCACCACCAGGGTTTGTTACATTTTAAATCAGCAGTATAAATATCAAGCAGTGTAAATATGTTTGCAGAGTGGGGACAATTTTTACTTTGTGTGACGTGTGATGGTCCCAGATGCGAACAAATGCATAGCTACACACCAAGTCCTCGTTCTCATCCCACTATCCTGTCTAATCTTGGCTTCAGGTTCCTCTGCATTCCACATACAAGCCTCGCTCAGATATCATGTCAGCTTATTTACAGTGAGAGCCCCCACACCTGCTGAGCAGCAAATCCTCAAGCTGTTGTGTTGTGGGAGAGATGATAAATCTGCTCATTGTTGCAACTATGAGGGAGTCTCTAAGCTCTGCTTGACAGCAGTCACATTGTTTGCCATGATATTTGGAGTAGGAAGAAGAGGCCCATTGTAAAGATAACACTTCGGCCTATATTGTGTACAATACAGCAGGGAACAGCTTTTTAATTACCTTTTTCTTGTGTGCCATTGTTGTCATGCGATCGCTGTTTCGATACAGAAGGGAGCAGGAGATCATTTGGGAAACTGAGCTGGCATGAAATGTAAAAAAATACACTACTATTGTGTAACAAAACACTGCTGGGTGAAATTTGATGTCCTGTATTTTTAAAGACTGCAGAAAACTGTGAAAAAATAAATAACCGTAATTGACTCCCTCCCAACTCCTCCCCTTTGACTTGTCTGTTCATCATTTTGTGACTAACACCCTGAAATATGAGATAAAATCGATGGACTTCTGTGATAGAGATGATTACCGTGAAGAGAAGAGTTGGCAGACGTTATTCAGACTTTAGGAATTTGAGTTCCTGACATGAGCAAAGCTGTAAATATGTCATGTGTCACACATGAACAGTGCCATTTTAACCAATGAGGGCAACATTCTGAAGGTGTAGTAATATCTTGGGTTCTACCTGATATTTTTGTTGCATTTGCTTTGGTTGAGCAAACCAGGTTTCTAAACCAAAGTCACGCGGATTTAGCACAGATTATAACAGCCCAAAAATGGGCCAAGTAAATGTGTTTCCAGCTTCTATAACTTCAGTTTAGAGTGATATCAGCACTGTCTGTGATTATTTACCTTCTCTTGTGGTCATGTCAGTAAGAACACATGATGAAATTGTTGGATATGAACAATCAGTCCCGACTGCTGCTTTTCCTTGCTTCGCTTCATTTTGCTTCAGTTTCAAACCATGAGTCACTGTTGGCTATAATATATTTACACTCATGTCCTTATAGCCATAAGCCCTCATGTTATGCCATTTTGTTCTGATTTTATTCTCACTCCTAATGAGGTGTCATGGTATTGTTATTTACCAACTGACCTAAAGGAGTAAATGCTACAGAGTTCCAGTTAAAATTGCTATAACGGCACTAGCTCTTTAAAACCTTACGTCCTGCCTTTTGAATGGGAAAGTCAAACTCCAAACTGTCAAAAGAAATTAGCCCAAAGGAGTCTTGACTTTAGTTACAGTGCTCCTGCACATTCTTGCCTTATCCTAATAGTGTCTGATAGGAGTGACCGGCGTTGGGGCCCCCTGTTAACTATGATAAAGGGAGGCAGTCTGGGAAGCATCCTTGGGGTTGATGACACCACAGCCAAGAAAAAGGTGGAAACGGAGTAGATCCCAGTCCGACCTCATGTTGAGGGATCAGTTGAGAAGTGTTCGACTTTTCTTGGTTATTGGGGATGGTTAGTGGTTGGGACACAGACAGAAGGTGTGTGGTAGGAAATCCCACCTCAGCATCCATCTGGTAAGTGTCCCCTGTCCTGGCACCATCGTGGGGCTACTGAGTGAGTAATGTGATTAAATTACATTTCATACAGAGAAAGCATTTTTCTTATTAAGGTAAGAACCTCTGAATCCACCCTTTTACGCTACCAGGGCCTTTGATTTGATCAAAGCACATCAAATTAGTTGTTACTCATTACATTTAAAATTACAATCTCCCTTTTATCATGTATTGAGACCAGGCTAAAATTGGTAGACACATGCTTTCAAACAAAATTAGTAAATTATTTGATCTTCAATCCTCAGTCACATGTTTTTCAGTCCAAAACAACCCTTTATGACAACCCAGCTTTGATATTCTAAATCACAAGTAAGGTAAATGTTTTCTAGCTCTTAACAGTCATTATTCAAAAGTCAAAAGTGATTTTGCATTGAATTACGGCAGTAATTTACTGCTCTCTTAACCACACAATTAATTTTAAATCATGAACATCAAATTTTTAACAATGTTTTTGTATGACAACCTAAAAAAATAATCACTAACCACTCTCCACAAGACCAGTGGTCAGTATTGACCAGTGACCCCCCAGAATTCTAAAGGGGAGCTGACATGCCCGTAACCTGCTTTGGCCGTAAAAATAGCTGGCTTGTCACAGCCTGTTTATAACCTCTCCTCTCTGAGCCAACTGTTTATCCTGAGGGCTTACACACGCCTTGTCTGCATGCAGCACCTCAGGACCTCACAAAACCTCACAAAACCTCACAAAATCTGTTTCAAGAAAGCCAGGCAGCGCACACCTGCTGCGGTAGGTGAGGCCTATATTGGTAAATGATAGCAAGGGTCAAAGTGAACACCCTCCTTAAGGTAATAAGCCCTTACATCCAGGTGGGAAATCATTTTAGGAAAATAAGTACTTTGGTTGAAAAGAGGGGAGTTTGACTGTTGCTGCTTAAAAGTCTTCAAGTCTTGACTATGAATGAAAACGCAGTAAAAATCTTTACACTGATAAAATGTCAAGATTTATGCTTTTCCATCTTTGTGTTCAAGCTTCCTTTGTATCCACTTATCTTTCATGTTCCCCATATAAATCATATTTGTGTTGGGAACCCAGCCATGACTGGGAATGCAGGATTGGAATGTGGAGTCTTCATGATGGCAGCTAAAACCCCTGCGGGAGTTTCTGTGGGCAAAGTGCACACACACACAGCACACACACACATTTACAAGGTACAGTGATGCTATGACTATTCTAGTCCACTATATTCAAAGCCGAATAAAGCCACTGTGTTTTTCCAGAGTGACAATTTGTTGGAAATATTAATTTCACAAAGGCAACAAAGGGATGGATGCTCTTAAATATATTTTATGGGAAGAGAGATTGTTTTGCATTAAAACTTTGGTACTGCTGATGTCATCCAGTTCATAAAAGCTCAGCTGCCAGATGCTGGGATGTTTTATTGCAGCTTATGATGTACGAGTGCAGCAGAGATGTGAAGATGTCCATGTGATCCTCATCTACCTTGGATCAGTTTGTGTTTAGGGCATGATTTATTTAATATCACATATTACTAAGCTGAGGGAAAGAAAACATACAGGACAGTATATTGAGAGCCTAAATCTGAAAGCTAAATTTACAAATTTGTGGGAACAATGTTCTTTAATCCAGCTTTTAGTGGCCATTAGAGGCAGGTCAAGGCACTTTTACGTTTCACCACTCAGTCGTTGTGATTTCTGGTTGATACTAAAGGCTGCAGTATACTTTATATGATCTCGACCTTCAGCTGCAAAAAGATTGAGGCTCTTTCGGTGTTCAGTGCATCACTGGTAAGGAGCCACTGGGCAGAGATTGACATTTGTACAGTCCAAACGTGGCTTCTCCTTATCTGGTGATTGTTGCCTCTTTCATCACTGCCTCCTACTGGCATGGAGTGGAATAACAAAGACTGCAGTTCTTAAGGAATAAACTGTTCTACGCGCTCACTGGTCTGTTCTTTTGTCATTTCATCTTACGTATACATTAAGTATACAGTACTTGGGCCTTAAGAGGACAAATTTGTGCCAAGAAGGCTTGATATCTGCTGCTGTATTGTGCTTGCTTGTCATTCCTTTTTGACCTTTCTGAACAATTGTGGCCCTCAGGACTATAGGTTTCTGGATTTGTTTGTTATGCCATAAACTGGAGAGAATCCGGCTGCTTCAGAGCTGCTGGAAGTGTTATGTCTGACACCAACAATCACACCACTTTCAAAGTTGCTACCATGTCAAATTCTAACATTTGCTCTCTAAGCAACTGAAACTCTTGACCCTGCGAGTCAGCTGTTGGAATGAATGGTAGAGGTTTACCTATCAGTGGCCAGTGGTCACATAGATGCATGTGTGTCTTTACTCCCAACTCCTACTGGCCTCTGTTAACCTATGGATTCAGACTGTTTTTCCTCAATGAGGGAGTGACAGCCTTCCAGGCAGCTTACAGGTTTGTTCTCATGTTGCCCAAACCCAAGGCATCGGAGCAGACAACAGGGCAATCCAATGACTATACTTTACTCCCCATTACAGAAAACATTGACTTTTAAGGGGGGTTAGCTGAATGACAATACCAGCAACTCTTGGAATGTGAAATTAATATGATGGGAAATGGCTGAAAGACCTTTTTTAAGACAGAAAAGAGGCCAAAGGATGAGTCCATGGTGGAGGGGGGTGGGGGCAGACTGTCTTTAATTATATGTTGTGAGGTTTAGTCAAGCATAGAGACTGGAAATAGGCTGACTCAGCCTGTATAGACAATTACAGGATAGAATACCTGTTTGTGTTTTTTGGGATGAATGAGGACAGCTGGATCAGGCTGTATGGCTGACGGTGATTGCGTGGAGAGGATTGTGGGGACGGATGGAGATTGTATCACAATAGTGAAAAGTCAGATTACACAGCTGAGTTGGTGTGGTGACTTCAGCGTGTAATTAAAATCAACCTGCTCTCCTCATTGTCTGCTGGCAAATCACATGAGCAGGAAAATAAATAAGGCGGTGTTGAAAGGAGAATAGACTAAAAACGGATGTCTGTCTCCAGAAAGATAATATGTTGTTATTCTGCTTGTGCAAGAATGAGCCTTCACATTCTGACACAGCCTTTTTCAATTTCCACATTCCTGGTTTATGGAAACAAATTCTTAGTCTGTCACTGAAATTGTTTGTATTAATGCTGTTTATTTAGAAAAGATGACAAATAAAGAGACACCACAAGTGGCTTTTACAGAGTTGCAGCATGTGATAACTTTTTTCACAGCAACCAAGTGCTGTAGAGAAAATTTGATCTGCTGTGAATGACAGTTAAACCAAGCAGGATTGGAAACTTCTGTTGATACTTGTGTTGCCTCTTAGTCACTGTTAACATGAACTGTGACACATACAGAATGACAAACAGACAAAAGAATAATAAATTGGTCAGCTGAACAATTCCTTTAGTTATGCTTATTGTCAACATCTTATTGATTTTTTATAAATGTGTAGAAATATGTAAGGACACCTTAAGACGTAGAAAAGGACAATTGTATTCTAACTTTTAAATCCTGAATAAAGGTGTTTTAGGCAAAAGTAGCTTTATTTGTTTCATCTCTGACTGAGACTGACATAAATCTGTTGTAAGTGTTTTGCTTCAACACATGCCTCTGTTATACTCCTGCAAAGGTGCTTTGTAACACATTGCTTTACTGAGACTCCAGGCTGCTGTTTAATCTTGGGGGTGGGGTTTAAAATGTCCTTTATTTATTAACAATCAACCAATAAAAACATCCAGAATCCAAAAATTCCTTTTGGTTAATATCTGAGTCAGGGTAGGAAGCTCACGACAGCTTTATGTTGACTTGTGTTTTACAGCTGTAAGTGTCTGGGGTCACCAGACAGACTCTGAAGCTCTAGCTGACTCCTGAATGGAGCAGCCATTAATAATGTGTGGGTAATTTTACAGGTTTGCTGCTTGTTAGTACCTGCTCCGCTCACTCATCAAGTGCAACGTGTCTAACACTAATGTATAACTGGCTTGATACTTGGCAGTTACAAACTTTGTTATTGTCTCCGGAATTTCCAGTTTCCACTCCACTGTGGAGACAAGGATGGATTACTGGCTCTCACCATGCTGACTTGAGGCTGAGGCCCCAAGTGTGAAAAAGTTGCACTTATTGTATAATAATGACAGCACAATATTGAATAAGTCATGGGTGTTACTGTTTTTTGGCCACCAGGTGCGCTGGAGAACAAACTGATTTTACAATGAATTTACTGCTGCAAAATTAAAGTTTTCATTGACTAATTTGGATTTATTGCTTCTTATTTTATTAATTCATAGAAAGAATAAAATTGATTGGCAGATTGTGTTAAACAGATTGCGAGATTGTGCTGTCCTAAGGAAGACACACCTTTAAAAAAGTGAGACATCTTTGGCCCATCTTTATTATGGTCCGTTGATTATATTTGAAGTTGGGATGTCAGGTTTGGCTTTGAATGCTTTGCATTTAATTTCTCTCATGCCTGCCACCATGGTACTCACTCCACTGGAGGTTATCAGTGTTGGTCTTTTAGCCTCTTAATTCTTTTATCTCCTTGCTGTGTGTGAAATACAACAGCGCTCTTTATACTGGACTGATAACACAACTGACTGGACAAAGTCTTGATACAGACAATTATGAGATTATCAGGACCTGCTGCTGAAGACAGTGGACAAGGGTGTTAAGCCTTTCTATGGCCCCTAATGGTTTGCAGGCTTATCAGCACTGTCTGCTGGAACATGTTTAAATCAAGTCTTCACACTCACAGTGCTTGTGGTCATATCCTTAGTCCAGTTCACTGCTTTGTTGTGCATAGCTGAGGTAGTTGTATTTAAATTTTATTGTTAAACCAAAATTGATGAGAGGACAGAGTTTGATGTTGTTTGATGTTGTTTGATGTCGAGCTACACATAGGGATGAGGCACGACAGAGTATATTGCACACATGTAACTTAACATAAAGCAATGGTGCAAAACAATACATAAAAACTCAGGCCACTCAATAATCACTTTGAGCTCTCCAGTCTGTCTGTGTGTCTTTCTGTGTGACTCAGAAGTGGAATGGCTCCAGTCTCACTGCAACAGAATAATGAACACGAGTGCTTAATTCATAATTAGATACAGCTTCCACTGCTGCCCTGCCAGCAGCTACTGCTAAATAAACAGACAAACGCTAAACCACCCCCACCCTACACATAGATACAGCACATTTAAAAGAAAAAAACTAAAATATATGTGAAAGATTGCACGTAACAGTGTCTAGCATTGGCCAACTGGGGTAATCTGTCATAATTACAGAAGCAGTCAGTGCTGCCATTCCACTACAAATTATCTAGGCGCAAGGAGGCTCATCTGAGGTTTAGCTATTAAATGTAACTGACACATAATGTGTACTTTATTCATATTTGTGGGGGATAAATCCCAAACTACATGAGGTTCAGTGCGATTAGGATATAGGCTGAACTGGTAACATCAGAAATGTAGCAAACCTAACAAGAGTAGGCTGCAATTTTATAGATAATAGGCAAAGTCCTCTCTTATTCCACAAGAATTTAATTTACAATTTTCACAATATTTACAAAAGTCTTACAATATATAGCCAAAAAACCCTTTGAAGTTTTTTGGCTATATAAAACAATTATATTGCCTCTATTAGATTGTTTACACTGCATATTGGGAGTGAGAGGAGGAGGATGTGCTCAGGGTCTTTAGTTGGACTGGTGATGTGAAGGTTCATGGAAAATTGCTTATAATAGATCAGGATGCACTGATTCCAGAGCAGAAATGCGCTTAACATTATTGTTCTGGAAATACGCAGTATGCAGAAAGTTTTCATGAATGGCCTTCCTTATCCTTCTTACACCTCAGTGGCTGTGTGGGTTTTGCATTTCACAAGTATTGTTTGCCTTTCTGATGACTCCACTGTTCAGGATGGACATTTACATCATGCACTTTGTGTGGCTTTAGTGGTATTGCTCAAGAGACAGTAAACACAGAATTCAGCTACCTTAGACATACACAATAGGCTTTTTAATTCACTCAATAGTGAGGTCATTTGGAAAAACAATGGTGACCTGTTGCTGAAGCCACAATGGAAAACGTTGGATGCACGGCTCCATTTTCCCAGCGTTCAGCAAAAACAGGAAATGGGTTTTCTAGCCTCCACAGAAAAGAATTTGTTTTTGAAAAATGACATCCCAAACCTATTTTGACTTTTTCTCCACATGTCTATAAGCCTGAAACAGACTCCCAACTGCACAGACATCTATTGCTAGAAAATTGCTGATAAAATAAACTCATTATAATTGTGTAGTTAATTTAAGTCACACTGAAACGTCAGGGAATAAACAAGTAAACACACAGCTACTTACCTTGCCTTGGTGAAGCACTACTTGGTAAGTGTGTTAGGAGAGTAAACATACTAAATAATTTTAATTTAGGAGAAACCTTGTAAAATACAACGTTAAACTATTTTATGCTCTGTGAAACATTTTCTTTTTAAACTCAAGTAACTTGTTTAAACTTAATTTAATGAACCTATGACCTGTGTGTGGAATTTCATCTTTGCATTGCAGAGCATAAGTCTTTGTTTTTGGGTTAGGGTTAGTGGATCAGAACAAAAGGGTCAAGTCATAATCAAAGTCTTTAAGCCTAACTGAGAAATTAACATCCTGTCCAAGTTTATTACCTCTGAACCATTCATGATTCAGTCCAGCCATCCACCCTTCGAATCACAACACCCCTCTGCCTAATTTAAACCACAGAGAAGCAAATCCACACTGATTGTCCATACACACACTAATTCGCCAACCACAGTTCTTTCACTGCATTTTCTACTTTTGCAATCAATGACCCAAACTTCCACATTCATTCTAGTTCACACAACATGCTTTTCACAAAATTCCCCCTTAAAGGACTCCCTTCTCTAAAGTTCCCCTCAGAGAGGATAAAAGCACCGGATTTACCACTTCAAAGAACTTTTAATCTCATATTTGCCTTGGCAAGATCTCCAATTCACCCTGCAGGAAGTTGCCAAACCTCCTCTATTGTTGAGGTGTGATCTAGTAGTCTGGAATTATATTCTTCCAAAATGGTGGTTAACTCATGTTTAATTTTCAGTATCAGACTAAACAAATAAAACAACCCTAAGCTTAATCGAGATCAACATTTTCCCCAGGGGAAAGTGGGAATGCTATCTTCAGTGGAAAAGCTCTCTTTGCTCTAAAAATTCAAAGGTTGGAGAGAGAAAGGAATGGTATTTGATTGACAGCGAGACATATCAGATTGCCCACAGTAAGAAAGAGGAGAGGACACATATGACTGCTCCCTGTAATGGTATTAACTGGAGCTCCAGATCAAAGCTGGACAGTCAGATAGGGGACACTGACAAATTGTTTGGGTCCTGTGGAATTTGAGTTAAAAATGCAGGATTACATAAATACCACTCCTCAGGTTTCACTCATGCATGCGTATTTTGCTGAGTTTCTGCAAATCATGATCAAAAGAAGCAGTATGCATTGAAGAATATCAGTAGCTGGGATGTACTGTAGGATGTGATAGCATGGTTGAAATATCAGAGCAGCCTCAGTCCTCGGTTTTGTTAACACCCTTAAAATTAATGGTTGTTGTAAATCTTCCAGTTATTATATAATATGGTTATCTTTGAAATTGCCTCAGTGAAGCAAAGCCTCTCAGGCAGCCCGGGGCAACACTTGAACTTTGGCTCAAATTCAGGTATTTCGAAGTCTTTTGTTTCATTTGAGGTATTTAGAAGGAAAATTAAAGCCAGTGTGTAAACACAAAAAGCTGGCAGCCCAGGAAATGCATACAGGTGGGTGTGTTAAAGTAAACCTGTATTTGTTTATCTGCTCTTTACAGGGAAAGGAGACGCAATACTGGACAGTGATGTTGTCCTAACAAAAATGAAGCTCTTCAATAACTTTCACGAGAAGCTCCTGATGGCTGATGACTCTGCATCCACCATCTCTATAGTGTCCGTTTCTGAGCAGGACATCTCTGACCCCAGCAAAGCCTCTGAGGGGAATGACTTAAAGTCTGGACAGCCTCAAGTGGAGTCAAGCACGGACTACCTGGCAGACATTTTTACAGACTCTAAGCTTCCGAGGTTTTACAAGTTTGAGTCAGAGGACTCTGGAGTGGAGCTGCCCAGTGGAGCCAACTCTCCATCCATCCCTACAGGGTCAGAGCAGAGCTTTGTGGTTCATAGTCGAGAATCCTCCTGCGACTCCTGCCATCTAAACCCTGACCCTACTACTCTCCCCGATAAACTACTCACACATGAACAAAGCTCTGAGATTAAACAGGAGGAGGACCCAGTGGATAACAGTCTGAGTACAATTTTGAATAGTCCAGAAAATTCCCCTACACCATCAGAGGAGCTCAGTTTTTCAGCTGAGGAAGTAGACCTAAACGTAGGTGAGGACATATGTGAGGACATAGATCAGGACCACTGCAGAGCTTCAGGAAACTTTCCTAAAGGAGATGAGGAGATGTCTGAACAGCTCAAGGAGAATAATGATGTGACCAAAGGGGCCAATTCAGAGAACACAAGGCCTGGAAACCAATTGCCAGCTGGGGCCTGTGATGACTTGAGAGGCAATGACTTTGAGCTGGAACCTTTAAGGAAGAGTGGCACCAGTGACAGCCTAGAGGAGTACATGGACGAATGCTGCAGACTCAGTGAGGTAAGAGGATCATCATTGGTGGGAAGTAACTAAATCCACACACTGGTACTTCACACGAGTGTTTCCATTTTGTGAGACTATCTATGTCTCCTGTACTGCATGTAAAATGTAAACAATGTACATTTTACTGCTACATTTATCTGAGACATTTATCTCTTTCTTTCTTTCTTTCTTTTTTTCTTTCTTTCTTTCTTTCTTTCTTTCTTTCTTTCTTTCTTTCTTTCTTTCTTTCCTGCAACCGATCTCAACACTGATTCTCCTCACAATAAAATTAGTACTTTTACTTTTGATACTAAAGTGTACTTTAGTGCAAATACTTTATTGAAATTAAAATGCCGGATTTTTTACTTGTAATGAAGTGTCTTTCCACAGTGGTATTGGTACTTTTAATAATTTAAGGATGCAGGTTCTTTTTCCACACCTGTTTGTTGTTGCTAGCTTCCTCCAGACTTCAGGGAAATCCATTTGGGCAAACAACAAAGATGCTTTACGTACTCTGTCATTATGTCTAATTTTAAACCATTCCCAGTCTTTGTGTCACCAGGTAATTGCCTCACTTCAACTGAAATAAGGTTCTCTGAGTCAATATATCTTCCGGTGTCTAGGTATGATTAGAAGTGGAGGTCCTTCAATTTTGGGGCATTGCTGTATCTGTAAGCTGAGAGCTAAGCAAACGTAACTACCGTTCAGTCTGCACCTATGCTTTGACCACCTCCTGTTCCAGGGGCATTTACAAAATAGCAATGTACGCTTTCATAAGGACCTGTAGGGGCATGTCTCCTAATATGAAGCTTGCCAATAGGGACGCTGGTTTCAGGGAAAAAAGTGGTGTTTTCTCCTTCGTATCCAAAATGAGAAAACAGAGTATATTGTAAAAGGAGAGCACCTGACAGCTGTGGAAGCTGCAAAGTCATAATCACCTGTTTGATGTCCTGAACACATCATAGTCGAGCTGTGAGACTGTCTTTCAATACTGGCTGCTATTACAGAGAGAATTTGATACAGCTGTAGGTTTAGCCATGTGAATGTGTGCTGTTGTTTTAGACTGTAGCGCCACAAACACATGGCTAAAACCACAATTTAATTATTGAACTTCATTCCCACCAGATAATATTGAAAGGGTGAAGTCGTACATTTGTAAAGCGGTCAGAAATAGTGAAAATAAAGGAAGCCATGCTGTGTTCGAAAAATTAACCCCACCATAACCAGGATAAAGTGGGATCACTCAAAACGTTTACATGTACTCAATACTCTGAGTATTTGTCCTTACTGTGATTAAAAGCAAAATGTGATTAAGCCCTATAAATGAACAGAATCAACGGGAGTTTGCTGCTCACTGAGTGAACATGAGGTGTTGTGTAATTGCAGAATGAGGCAAGTCTGCCCATTGTAAAAATGTACACGGAGGCAGCATACTCTGATTAAGACATTTAAATGCCTGAATAAAACAATTTACAATCGTATAATCATGGATTGTTCCTTGGAGTAAACATGCTTTGATTTGCGCCAATTTCAATCACATTATAGTATACCTGATGTTTGAAAAAGCCGGTTTATTGCCTTCTTCGCAGTATAATCAAAGTTTTAAAGTGCATGTAAACATACAGAGTGTGAAAGGCAGTTAATAAATGATCTGCATGTGACATGTGAAATGGAGATGGTGATCCACAGCTGTGGTATACATTTGTCTTCATTCTTGCATCACTGAACCTGAGCTCGTCAAACTCCTCAAGCAGATACAAGGCTGCACTTCAAAGCTACAAATGTCTCAACACATCCTTCCTATCTCTTGCTCAAAGACCTTTCAAAACAATGTCAAGTTCAAAGGCCTCGCTGAGGACAAGACTGTTATTATGGCCGGTAGATTGGGCAAACCAAAGCATGAGAGCGTGCTAACACTCAGGCATAGGGAGTGAGGTGGGGAGGGCGTGGGTTACAGAACATGGCAGGTTTTTCATGGATCCGCATGTCATGCAGCACCTGTTCATCTGTGCTGAGAGACTGAAGATTTTTGTGGCGATATTGCCACTGACCGCCGGGCCCTCTCTCATCTGGACCCTCCTTTTTTTCCAAGCGCAAAGCTCGGCGGCCTACCTGCATGCATCAAATAGGTGTCAAATATCTCAAATTACTCACATATTTACCCAGATAAAGCCCCTTTGATAGGTCTCTGGGGCCCTGTGAAGTAATGGCGGGTGGCAGCGTTTTTTAGGGGCCCACCGTGACAGAGTTTAGGGGTACATTGCTGACAGGCAGTTAGTGGGTAGGGCCCCCACTGTCATCATTATCACTTGTCACCACAGCTAATAATGTAATTCCATTGCCTGCTAGATGTAACTCTGTGGTCCGAGGCAGTAGGGATATTGGAACAGCTTATTTTCCCTCTTCTATAAAGGGCTTCTCTCCTCAACATGCCTTTTCACTCACTTTTCGGGCTTTCTCTACCTCAGAGTTGCCATGACATGAGATCACAAACACTGCCAGTATAACACTACAAGAATAAATCCTGCAATCCTTGTATGTCTCAAGGTTAATATGCAGAGAGCTTATCGTGGTGTACATAGCAGTCATATTTCAGACAAAAACACTGATCATATGGACCTATTTAGCTATGTTTCTGACCTCATACTTGGTGTACATTTGACAAAGCATCTCCAGTGCCATAGTGTGAAATACAATGTAATTACAATATAAAGCCTGGATTCACTTTTAAAGATGTGCTTCTGGTTTACTGGAATTCCTCAGCTGCAAAGCAGAGCCATTTTTAAGAGCTGTGTTTCATTCACGTACATCAGAAGGAATTTCAAGTGTCAGTAAACAGATGGTGGGTGATTTTTAAGTGATGAGATGTGTAGACAGGTAAGATAAGATACGTGTCAAAAAAATCACATCAAGATGTCCACTTTCCCTTTCTTTCACTGGAATAAATAATTGCTTGCTGCCACAGTTGGGAAGCAAAGTAAATCTACTCAGATACTGTAATTAAGCTTGTTTTGTGATATTGGTACTTGAGTATTTCCATTTGGGGAGACTTTTACTGCAACTACATTTCAATGGGAAATATTGTACTCCATTTCATTTATCTGACAGCTATAGTTAATAGCTACTTTACAGATTCAGACTTTAGATTTCCCCTGAGATAATCTCATAAAATGCTGCTGGTGTCGGGGCAATTTTTCAGGGACTTTAAAAAACGTCATTTTTGTTTAACCATTTTGGTTGGAGAATTTTCTCACGCATGTAATCCTTCAACTATTCAAAAAGCACAAACCTCCACAAACTGGAGATATAAAGTTTTATGACACATTATTAGCGTACAAACCCTAACATCATAAAGCAAAACAGTCAGACCTTGCCAACTTGGACCATTTACAATACTCATACATTTGTATGATTCTTATCTTAATTAGGTTTTTACCTCTAGTACTTGTTTTAGTTGCCTTGCCCTTTTTAAATTCTGTCTTTCTAGTTTTGTAACTCTAATTCAGTTAATTTACGGTTGATGTTTAGATTTGTTGTTTGCGCTGCATTTGTCTGCAAGTTTCTTTTATGTGTGTTTTATAGACACTGTGCTCACTTACATTATCATATGTGTGCTATGTCAGAGGCTGAAAAAAACTGGAAAGGAAAGGGTGAGCACAACAAGCCTCTACACTTGCTCACAAGTGGCCCATTTCTCTATCCATTTCATTGATAAATACTAACTGCAAAATGCAACTGCAATTGCAAGATAAAAGAGTAAATCCAGGTAGGTTTTGTTTTCCAGTTCCCGTCTGGGTGCTTTGAAATATATACTGCAGGGAAGTGAGGCAGGAATACTATCTGCTCCTCATTCCACGGTATGAAAGTTGAAAAGAACAGTGCCTGGATGGGAGAGGCAGTCTGTACGTGAGCTGCTTGTACCTTTCTCCCTCTCTGAATTCTCAACACACATCTGGTGCCTCATTCCTTTCCACCGCTGTCATGTTGAGGAAAGTATTTTGGGTGCAACCGAAATCATTGAAAGTGAGGGCGTCAGTTTCCACCGTGATCTTGGATGTTACTTTCTAATCATGCTCATATTTTAATGACTTGATGTGATATATGAGTGGAAAGTGGAGAGATAAAACTAAGGTAACAGTGATGGTGCTCCCAACTGTTTATGAAATTGCCCAATTTTTCATTGCTATGTATTTTGTAAAATAGTCATAATAAGGCCATAGTTAATAAATGTTCATTCTTTTAAGACATTTTGTCATGCGACACACAGAATAAAATCCTCCATGTGGACTGGAGGGTGACACAGGAATTACATTTTCTGTCAAGTTCCAAGTTATTTCTATTTTCCGTCCCTTTCCTTTGTGAAGGCCTTTGTCGTTGACTATCCCACCGTGTCTTTATCTTGTGATTTTTACTCCTGATTGTATTTCAGTCCTCATGTATTATAAATGAATTTTTAAAGGGGTGATTCTGAGGCCGACTCTCTCTTTTATCAGACAGAAAGATTTTGCAATATTATCATATTCCTTCAGTCTCGTTTCAAAGTCATAAAGACTGAATATGAGACTAGCTGACTTATTACGACGGATGTTTTTAGGAGTGTCAGACATTGCTGCCCCTTGACTCATGGGATCAGAGGAAACACAGAGGAAGGGGAGCAGGGTGTGTGTGTGTTTGTTTGCATTTGTTTGCCATTTTAAATGGGTTTGTGCACGCAAAAGGGGGTATTCCTGGATCCCACTCTAGATCCCTCTTTGTAGAGGGGCTGTGGAAAAGATCAACTTCTGCCCTCCCTAATTACAGACCCTTCCCCAGTGACTGCCTCTGAGGAAGTGAGGGTCGTCTCCTCTAAGGAATACCAGTCCTTATCTAAATTAGGCACCACTAAACTGCTACTGATTTGGTGACTCCAATATAGCAAAGAGCACACGAGGATGGATGATTCGCCAGATAAAAAAATTAACTTGCTAAAAATTATCTTAAACTGATGTAGCTGATATACAGCACTGGTACTGGCATTTAATTGAAAATCACTTCTGTTGCAGTCAGTGTTAACCTCTGATATGACAGATAGGATGGAGTTTGCTTTATTACATATTTGCCCCTTTGCCAAACAATATTATAAAAGGAAATTCATTAAATTATTTCAGTCTCTAAATGGTTACATTTTAAGATATTTTATATTGGCTCAAGATGTCGTATCAGCACCTTTAATCTTGAAATATTGGTATTGGTATCATCCAGCAAAAAGAAACATCAACCAGATCCCACTAGAGATATTAAATAAAATAAATAATCAGTACTGAGCTCCGGTTTTAGAGACTTTAGGGGACTTATGTCAAAGAAACTTCCCCAAAAATCCTCGATAGACATTTTTGCCTATGAATATCAAAAGACATTTCTGAGCATAAACGCTAAATTGGATGTATCTAAACTTATAAACCAAACTTATCTCAGTATGAAGAACCTGTCAGCTATTGTGTGATTGTGATAGTGTGAAACAAAGCTCAAGGCAATATAAAGTGACCCACATACTCTGTCTAGTTCATGGTCAAGAGCATGTGTGGTGCACAGAGGGTTTCTCCATCAGAGGAAATGAGTGATGTCAGTCCCCAGGCTCTTATGGCCGCTGTCCCATTGTTTGGCCAGTGTTTCCATCTCTGCTCCCAGTTCCCTGACTGGAGTTTCAGCATCAGCAGCACGGGAAAGGGGCTTCAGAGAAGGGGGAAAAGACCCCGACCTGAGCTCACATCCTGCTTTTGTTGGGACCCATTTAGGAATGTGAATGATTGGATAAATATTTGCTCAAAATTTCCTTTTTGTATTGCCGAAAAACGTGAACAGCTGCACCTCCAGGCTGAAGAAACGCATAAACAGTACAGGTTTTCATCCTTTTCTGGGTTCTTGGTGAATCAGTAAATCATGTTTAAGGTCAAACAGAGGTGACTTTAGTCCGGCACAACCCATCCAAAAACCACTTCAGTTTTGTTTGAATCTTTATTTCTTAAAATATTTGTATAACCAAAGGAATAACCAAATCTAGTTCAGTGCAGTAATTTTCCTCTTCATGCCAGTATGTGTTATAAAATCTGTGACAACAAAACAAAAAAAATGAAATTACTACAAGTAAAGTGGAGAACAAACTAAGGCAGGCATGTGACTATTACACAATAATTTGAGGATAGAATGAGGGTTGACCCTGAGATAACCCATAACTGCTTCACACGTAACTCTGTTCATTTCTCATCCCTTCTGGATGATGTTAGTGTGAATTTATTGCCTGTGGCATTGGAATGCTTTCACAAGATTTCACACTGATTTGACGCAGTAAAACTGAGAGCAGCACACATAGAGAGATGATTCAACAAAAAAACAGCAATTCAACAGATTTTCTTGTCCTTGTTGCTGCAGAGCTCTAGTGTGTTGATGAGCCTTTCTGGTTTGTCCACGCACAGCAGGCTAGCCCCAACCCTCTGGGTTCGGGCTTGGGGTACCTGGAGCACATCTGCCAGCTCATCGAGAAGATCGGCCAGCTGCAGGAGACCAACCTCCGACTACAGAGGCAGATCTGTGGCCTGCAGAAAGACAGTCGGATGACCAAGACCAAAGAGGTGTGTGTTTATTAAAACAGCATTTCATTTCGTCATCTGTTTGTTTCACAGGTCTACGGTCCCTCATATGGAGCACACGTTGTTACGTTTCTTGTAGAGATACAAACTATACATGTTTAGAGCAATGGGAGGTACTCAAACAACTTCCTGGAGGGAAGATATGAAAGTACATCGACGTGGTAAATCACCTAAACCACATTTTTGAGAACTCTCCATGTCTGTATTTGCGGTTAGATGCACTTTGCTGTGATTTTACCTAACTATTTAATAATTTCATTATTCAACAATTTACTCCAGAGGTGCAGTGATTCAACTGCTGAATTAAAGTACTACAATAAAAATCTATTTACATTTCAAGCCAATTTTCCCTTTGAAAAAAATTAAAAAAACAAACAAGCCCCAAGCCAACAGGCAATAACAACAAATTTGCCAATTTATTTTTCTCTTGTAAGCGACATAACCCAGTAATCCAGTACTCCAATGTACTCCAATGTGTTTTATATACAGTGTATTTATGAATCCAGTGAATCCATCATCCTCATTCACTCTGATCTACGATGGCTCTGGATGTTATCTCTCTTACACAAAAATGTTTGCAATGCTTCGTTGTCTTTTATGCCAGGACAGTACGAAGCATTTTCAACATAACTCAAAAGACAAAGTTCAGTTCTAAAGACAAGACATTCCAAAAGGTCTCCACTTCATGTTCGCATCACTCTAGTGACACTGCACAGGGATGTCTAAATAAGAGGAACGTTGCCTTCTTGTTGGAGGCCTTGGCCACAATACAGAAAGATTGGATTCAGAAAGCGTAGACTGAAATGACCCCAGTCAGTTCAGGCTCAGAGACCGGAAAAGCTTTTCCACTGGAGCAATGCATGAACCCAGCAGGAGTCCGCCACTTCAAAGGTATCAAAACCAGGCCGAGATAAAAGCAAAAGAAAATGAAACAGAAGAGAGGGAAGGTTTAATTTCATTTATTAAACTTATTAAACACAAACATCATACACAAGTATATGATTGCTCAAACAGTTTGAAGGAGAATTTCAAAATTCACCTTCAGACTGTAGTATCTGAAACTCCTCAGAGATGGACCACACCAGCTGCTCTCCCAAGTCTTTTCTTCTGAGTCCCTGCTGTGATAATCTCAATGCCAAATCCACGGGTGAAGACAAAGATGACACATCCAAAGGACAGCAGCCCAGCTGGAATGTCTGAGGTCTCTGAAAGGAGCATTACTGACAGCTCTGTGTGTGTGACAGCAATGCTCCCACTAGAGGCACAGCTGGATATGTGGATACAATAAAATCTTCCCCTATCCAGCTGTCCCCGCTGCCTTTTAGTTACGGAAGAGTGCCGTCCTTAGACCACAGGCGCATTTCATCTCAGTGCCTCAGGGTTATGGGGACACTTTTGCCATATTCTACCAAATCTCTACCAATGATTTCATGCGCTGTTGCAGTCCATGTCACAGCTTCATTTTTTTTATTGGTTTGGGGAGAGTGTAAACAGTCATAAACGTCCTCCATGACACATGGCATCATCAGACACAGTTTCACAGCGAGGGCATAAGACCCAAGAGAATCATGCTACGCCTCCCAGATTCTGCCCCCTTGCATCAACAAGGACAAGGATGAGAACCCTCTCATCTGCGGGCATGGCTTGCACACAGTATCAGTATTGGTGCGTGAATATGAATATGAATGTTTTATCATATGACTGAATATTGCTGCTGTTTTATTAAAACAAATTTTAAAAGACAACTGCAGCACCCCTTCTTCTACCTCAGAACTTTCCAAGAATATAAATGACACGTGCTTATGCAATAGAGAAGAGAGAGGCAGGCTTGATATTGTGTGTGTGTGTGTGTGTGTTGTTTTAGAGGCCCATTTCTACCTTCCTTCCACAGTAGGTGAAAGGTAACTCCAGAGCAGGCAAAGAAATTATTTGGCCAAAAAAACATCAGGAAATGACCTCATCTTAATGAGGCACTTGGGTTTCATGTTGAAGCTATACGCAGGTGGTGTGTATGTGTGTTTGTGTGTGTAGTTCAGTACCCTCACTTTAAAGTGATGAAAACTGCTGCAAGACTATAAACATAATGTGAGACAATAGAGCAGGAAAAAAAGCAGATCCCACCCTCGGCTTTCATTTCACTGTGTGTGTTGTGCGCTGCATTTGCGTAGTTTGAACTGTTTTGGGATTTTACGGGGAAGTGATGCCACAGTTCCCTTCCAGTTAGGATACACGGAGGTCAACTTCAATTAGATCACTGCTCTAGGATGACTGAGTCATTTTTATTGTTCTCCTTGTTTCACTCAGCAACAACAAAAAGAGACACGGGATGATTTCTGATAAACACACGCACATAAAGTGCGTCAGGACATAGTCACACATGACAACGTCAATTCCAAAAGGTCCTTATAAACGTATTATTATTATATTATTATAAGGATTAAGCATGAGGATTAACACTTTAATTTAAGGTCTCATTGAATATATTTTCACCAATAACATCCACAAAGCTGATGATCAGATAATTGTTGTGACTATTCTAAAATTCTAAAAATGTTTTAGCTTCATAATCCATTTTTATTACAAGCTGTGACAAGTTAATGAACAAAAAACCTCAAAATAAGTCCATTGTTGATTCAGAAAATGAATCCCTTTCTGTCCCTTTCCTGTCATTTTCCCATCAGGACTTTTTCCGGCAGCACTGCAGCTGTGGTGCAGCTAGTCTGGCCTTCCAGGATGTACAGAAGAGACACTGTAGAAGTGAATTTTTGCCATCCAGTGGAACCCTGTCTGACCTGTCCACCATCCCTGAGGTCACCCGTCGTCCTCTCATTTCAACCAGAAGAGGTAATGAAACTGAAGATTAAACTGTAGATGAGTGTCTGCTGATGTGGCAGGCCTGCATTGTCCTGACTGAAATAAGGCAAAACTCAAGTGCCATTAATACCTTGGACCCGAAGCCTTAATATGG